>CM047810.1:26490406-26607507 GCA_026214975.1 Gentiana macrophylla | reverse complement strand
GATTTTGTTGCCAAGTGTTTGATTAAATGCCCATGTGAGCCAAGAAGCATCCTATCCATGTAGCATTACCCTTAACAATATATATATATATATATATATATATATATATATATATATATATACAGTGAAACTTGATAAAACTTCACTCAATAAAGGGTTTGTCATAAAGAGACATACCTGGTATAAATATTGTGTGTCACACTCATCCGAATGATGATTAAACCAAAGTGTGAAAAACCACTGATAAATTCATAGCAAATTAGCAATGATAAATTCTTAGAAAATCAAATTCCTGTTTTCACGCTTTTTCTATATTTGAATTCAATTGAAGAATACTTGATGTGTTCTTGTGTTCTTGATCAATTTGATCTTTCTAGTTCATGCTTCTCTTTCTTGGCAGTTGATTCAGAATCGACTTTTTGAAACAAAGATGTGATAGGTCGCCATCTCTTATGCAATTATGCTTCATGCTTATGTGAATGTGATCACCGGGCAGAAGAGTGACTAACCGAAGAAGTTTGTTTGTTTTATTTTATTATTTTATTTGAAGGGACGATGGAGATAAATTGATATAATTGATGTCTATGTTGATACAAAATGCGAAATTGTGATATCAGGTGATTTAGGATACCGCACCTATTGTAAAAGACATCACATCTTATTATACATAAAATCCTAAGAATTATTTTACTAAGCCTTTTGGCTTGTGTTTGATTTTTTCCTTGAGTTTTTAGTCCGATGGAATGTTGTCAAACATTCGTCTGTTCATACGTTAAAGAATTTGATGTTAGTAAATTCGGATGATCTTTTTTTTTTTTTTTTTTAACTTCTAGTAGGGATCGAACCACGGTCACTTAAATTCGGATGATTTTAAGTGTCTTTTAAATAGAAAAATCTTTGTACATGTATAATCTATGCAGCCCGTTCCTGGATACGAGTCATTACCGGAAATAAAACGTTATTGGCGCGTATAATATAAAATAATTTACTATATTATCACGTAATCTCTCTCTACGATCGTATCGAGTTTAAGCGTAAGCGGAAGCTAAAAGACTTCGGGTATATATATTTTTAAAGAAAGAATAGAAACACAACCATACTAAAGATAGAAAATATATCTTACAACAACGAGCGTCAAATCTTACAACCATCACGATGTTCAAAGAAAAGAAAGAAATTCAACCAAAGTATCTTACAAGAAAATATCTAGAAATGCAACATGTCTTGAAATGAAATTACAACATAAGTCTTGAAGGAAATAACATAGTTTAGTAGTAATAAAATATGATATGACATAGCATGACAAGAGCATCAAAGATCATCCTCGAAGTCTTAAATCGAACTCTGTTCAACTTTGTTCATCTTCTCAACCCCAAACACAACAAACATGCATTTGAGGTAAAATCTGAAGGTACTTAGCAAGAAGCAGAAGCTATTGCATTAACTAGGTTTCACAAGAAGGACTTACATAGTTTTAAGTTATCTTTATTTGACCGACTCAATTCTAGGGTTCACTTCGTATACTCATCAACATATTGTGACTAAGCGTTTCTAACTTAACTCAAGTTTGTTACACGGAACTCAGGGCCACTACGCGTGGTGCTACCCACCACGAGGCATCGTTTGCAACCTATCGGTGGAACACACCGATAGCCCGCAGGTTAAGACCCGATAGTGTACGTTAGTGAAGTCCCTGCCATTTAGCCGTTTATAGGCCGGTGGTGTTATTCACTTTATCTAACCGCCCACACATCGTGATATAGACAAGTGCTTTACAAAAGCATTTTACGATGTTTAGTCTTTTACTACACACTTATGTAAATTATTAATCATTAACTAGCCACCTAAGTGTTTTCAAGGTAGAAACTCATTAACAACTCAACTCCTCGCATACTCAAACACACACACCACACAATCACGTACCGCGGACATTGATGAATACTAATTCATCAAAGCACAAGTCATTCATACCGCTTCCGGCGGTCCCGAATTTCAACTCTATGGAAGAGTACATTCCGTCTTTGGAACTAAACTCATGAAGCTTAATCCAGGCTTGTTCATGTTCATTTAGCTTGTTTACATCATTAATATAAAGTTAGGAACCTCCCAACTTACTACACTCGAAAACACATAAAAGCGGTCAAAAGCACATTCTTGGGCCATAGGCCACGGCACGTAAATCATGGCCCGCGGCCTATGACATAGTAAATTCTCGAACTCTCGAATCGGTATATACGACACTTTAATCTTCAGCGATGATAACCGGATCTATGGTCGATCTTAGAAAACACTCCTTTTCTTTGCAACTGGTTAAACAGATCATCGATCCTCAGTAGTGGATACTTGTTCTTGATGGTGAGGTTGTTCAAAGCTCTATAGTCTGTACACATACTTATGCTACCGTCCTTCTTCTTTACAAACAACATAGGGGCTCCCCACGGTGAAGTACTTGGCTGAATTATATTCCTTTCTAACATATCCTTTAAGCGGAGCTTTCAATTCCTTTAATTCAGCCGGTGTCATCCTATGAGGTGCTTTTGCTCTAGTCTTGCCCAGTACTAAGCTTGATCACAAACTCAATCTCCACTATCGGCATATTACACAGTAACTCATGCAGGAAAACTTGGGGTATTCTCATGCTATAGGGTTTATTCCAACTTGAAGCAACTTGCTCTACATCCATTGCATATAACAAGTAGCCTTACGCAACCTTTGACATGCTCTTATAGCCTTAAGCTTGTGAGATTATCGGATGCAGCTTCTTACTCGGCTTGTACCGTTACCTTGAAAAGTCTTAGAAGATTTTCCGGTACCTTAAGGGTTACTCACTTTTCCTATAGTCCAAGTGTACATAGTTCTTGGACAACCAATATATTCTAAGATCACATCAAAGTCCGTAAAGTCCAACACTATAAGTTCACTCTTACAGCGGTAAGACCACTGCCGAATGTCTACTTGAGGTATCAACTTCGTCACTTTAGTAACTCTTCCCTAATGGTGTAGTTATTTGAAAGTATTCCTTAAAGCTTCCATAGGTAAGTTTAGTTTCTTAGCAACCTTAGAAGACACAAAAAGCTGACGCCCGGGTGGGCGATTTGCTTCTTGATTACCTTCTTTGTCACGATTACGGTTCCATCACGACTCGACCCTGGTTACGATTACTGTAATTCTTTGTTGGCCTGTGATTGAGATTGATGATTACGATTATTACGATAGCTACCTTGGCTCACGATTACGGTATGGATTACGATTACGGGGATTACGGTTCCAAGGTTGGTTGTATGAGCTTTGGTTTTGCCTAAAACTTTGGTTACGATTATTATTCACGATTCGGTTCGATTACGCTTTGGTTCCAACCTTGATTACTGCGATTTTGATTCCATTGCCCCAGATTCCCTTGTCAACATAATTCACATCATATTGTTGTGAATCATCACCCATACCATAATCCATTTGTGGCCCTTGGCGATTATCAAAGTTCTAATTCCCTTTATTCTTTGGCCAAATTCTTGATGATTCATATTTACACGCCTTGTCGAATAGACATTCATTCGTTGTTGGTCATTCGATTGCCCGGTTGTTGTTGTCTTGGAGTAGGTGTCAGTATTGTGGATAAGTGGGTTTTCGATGATGCACATTCCATGGCGAGAATGTCCACCTCCTGAGTTGGCATTGATGTGCCTTCTTTCTCTCTAACTCCATTCGGTCCATCTTTAGTACCATTTCTTGCATCTTGTCGTGCATGGCCGATTCTCGTCGAGTTCCTCTTTGTGACTTTACACTTTCCATTGGGGCTTTTTCTTCTTTCTGCTCGACCCCCCATTGTCCTTCTCCATACGCGCATTCTCTATCTCTCATAAGCTTGTGCGGCGATTCATAATATCTCCGCCACTTGCGGCATTCGGCTGTTTTGGTCCATCGGCTCTAAAGCCCTGAATAATATAATAACTTGCTCCACCGTAGAAATACCGTGTGGAGGGCATCTCTTCATGAGACCCACTAAATCTCTCGTAAGTCTCTTTTAGTGTCTCTCCCCTCGAGACCGTCAAACAAAGAGATTTCTTCTTTCAGATCTAAAACCTTCACGGAGGAAAGTACTTTTGAAAACTCATGAAAAGTGTTGTAACAATATAAAACCAACTCTCAAAACAAAACAAAGTTCATTACAACAAAAGTTTGGTGAATTTTTCATCAATTTGGATTGTTTGCATGCATTCATGTTGTACATAACATATAATACAATAATGCACACAATGCTACAAACACAACGAGAAAGAACATTCAAATAAAATACATAAAACACAAAGATATAATTCATAGACTTTGTATGGGACTTAGGGCCTCAGATAATGAGAACCACAATGTAAAATATAAGAGTCAATATATAAGTCACTCAATTAAGAAGAAACAGTCGCAAAATAATAAGCAAGCGCTAAAATATGAAAATGTCTAGAATAGCGAGTTATACTAATGAATGTCATCTACATCATACTGAAGCAACACATGTCCTCGATTATGATGCCCCAACTATGGCACCGACCGCACATCATTTCCCGTTTGGATTCACCTCTACAGAAGGAATTCGCCTCTTCTTTGGCCTTCCAGGTTGCCTCTTTGAAATAGGAGGTAAAAGCGGCAACATTGGAATCTGCGGCTCATAAACCAGCGACAGCGGATGGATTGCGATTCATAACAAGAAGCATATGAACTCGAGCGGAATCCAACATCAACAAATTAATGCAAGGGAGACCGACTTTCATTATCTGACCTACCGCATGATCACATGGGTAACCATTCAATTACTAAACTTACAAGAACAAGTAAAATTCTCAAGATCAACCATACAAGATGGCGTTGAGCACTTCAAATACATATCCACTTGAATTGATGATAATCCAATTCTTAGATCACGACAAATGAATCTGCTAATATCTTGTCATACTTGGGCATATTGCGAAATTCCATGAAGCACAAGCGGACCTCGTTCTACAAATAAATCCAATAGATCTCATTATGTAAAAATATACAAGAGCATTCAAAATACTTAAAATAAAAGCAATTAAGCAGAAACATACCATAAATTTGATTCATAATCTTCAAGCGTGAGCATCGATCATATTACATATGGGTAATTGCCTCTCTTTTACAACCCACAATTAAATGATTCTCTTTGCACTTGAAGACATTTCACCATATCGCATGCCTTTAAAATGAGCATTCGTCCATCTTTCGGCAGTAAGGAGGTAAAGAAATCACTACAATTGTCTTACCCTCTTGTAACATAACACTCATCAAACTATCATATAGATCAAGCTTTGTTGGTGCATAAGCACCTTTATGCATAAAAGATAAACCATAAACCTTCTTAAAACCCTTGCTTTGAATCTGGAACCTCTAAATTTGTCTTTCAAATTCAACTTAATATGAAAAATGCAAAAGCATGGTGCGAATGCGGGAAAATAATGAGTGCGGATTCTATTAAACCCGAGTATTTCTATCCGAAATAAGCGTAATTACCTAGTGGGATCAACTATGTTCTTCAAATTCATAAAGAACCAATGCGGTTCTCGATATTTTAGGAGTCAATAACATAAAACAAGCGAGGGTACAAGCTTGATAAAAAAGAAACGATTCATATCAACCGTCAAGTAATAAAGAAAGAAAATAACACACAAAAAAGCAGAAAAAATGAATAAACCAACAACACAACTCTACAGACATAGAATGAATACATTACCTTGATCACCATCTTTACTTATTTGCCGACAAAAGTGAGCTTTAAATTGTGTTTTCAAATGAGCTCCATCCAAACACAACATTGGCGGCAATGCTTAAATCCTCAATCGACCATGAAGCGCCAACAAACACCCTCTTAAAACAACTTGAAACCTCATCAACTTCAATACCACATAAGAGCGGGTTCGTTTCGCGAATCTTTGACACATATGAATTTAAAAAATTAAAAGATTCTTTCATGTCACCAAAAAAGAGCATTCATCGGCTTTTTTTCGATACGGTCCAAAATTGTAATATAAAGCGAGCGGACCATGATTTGAAAAAGCCGGCGCTTAACATCAATAGGCTTTATTGAGGATCATCACGAACTTCATTACAAACCAAATCACAAACCAAAGTGAACTCATTCGATGCCCTTTGAAAGAACGCGATGGCGTACCACATGTATGTAACTCATGCATCTTCTTAACATAAAAAAATCCATTAATAATTTCCTTTTATAGCACTAACCATCCAAGCACAGCTGTTTCATCATGCTTGCACACCTTTGCCATAATCCTCTTATCATCATTCTTAATGTATATGAAATCAAACCCACTGTGAGCAGGACATTTTACACAATGCTTTCCTAAATCACATTGCTCCACCAACAAATTTTTGACCAACACATTCTACACACTTATCTCGGTTGATAGACGATTGCATATTCTCCTTTCGAGGACAAAGCGTGAAGCAAATTGAACTCCTCATCATCAGATTCGATAATAAATGATGATGCAAGCGATTCAATACTAGTAGAAGCCACGGTAGAAGCCACGGTACAAGCCACGGTAGAAGCCACGGTAGAAGCGCGATAGAAGCATTACAAACAACATATGCTGTACCGTGATGCCTTTGAAAGAAGCAAACACGGACAACATGATTTCAACATCTTCATTATTGAAGAGAAACAATTTGCTTGTTCGGGTAAAGAATAATACAAAGCGATCATATCTTCTCTCAATGAACTCCATCTCTCACATATCGTGGCTTAATACTACGTAGAGTATCAAATTCTTTGATTTTCAAAACACATGACTCTCCATTGTAAGTACAAATAAGGAATACCATCTTCAAAAACCTACACAACAAGCGAATCGGAGAAATTCGATGAGTGAATCAGTTATTTCTCATAAAACACAGTATATACAAAACAAACATCAAGCGAAGCATGAAGAAATTTAACTTATAAAACTCGAAATTACATTCCCTTTATTGAGGTAAAACATGAATCGGAGAAAATAAGCGATGAATCAGATTATTTCTCATAAAAAACACACGGTATTCGAAATTAAACATCAAAGTCGGGATCAAAAAGCAATTAAACATAAGAAGCTCGCATTTATGCTCAATTTCATTAGAAGATCGAAATTTAACTTATAAAATTCAGATTTGGATCTACAATTCTTTTGAGCGATAACATGGAAAAAATTGCCAAAACATACACGATGAATAGAGGATGCTGAAAGCGTATCCTTCGATTAGATGATCGAATAGCGAATTAGGAAGCGAAACAATGGAAGATTCACGATTGAAGTCCGTCGGTGCAAATTTTTTTCTCCGACATTCGATTTCTTGAAAGGGATAAAAATGAGCGACATTGAGTTTCTCTTCAAAATTGAAAGATAAAACGAGGTTAAGCAAGGGCAATTTAGTCATATAATTTTAATTATGTCCTTTAGCCTATAAAAAATGTTAACTAGATTTGTTAATTAAATAAAATATGGAAAATGTCCTAATCCACTAATTTTCCTTAAATTAATGATGAGATAGGGTTTGTAATGACCAATATAATCGTGATAAGGGTTATCTAATCTAATATAAAGAAATCAAAACTTGAATTCAAGAGATTTTTTAGAAATTATCGTAGTAAGCTAACCAAACAATGCTCAAGTTAATCTCTGCTAGTCTGCGGTTAGATATTTAGATTTGATGATTAAAGTCTATAAATAAATTCTACTCAATTAATGGTTGTGATCTCTAATTATTTGGTTCTAACTTAACGGCCATTGTGGATGAGCTAGATCTAATTAACTAAACATGCATTAACTGACACTTTGGGATGCCCATACCAGTTTGGAAAACCTCAATCATGGGACCGTCCATCGCCAATGGCGATTTTACATGGCGCTCTAGTTATTCACCTCCTAATTATCCCTTCCACTTGCGGCTCCTTCAGAATAATTTACGATGTCATGCATAAAGTTGATTAGCTTTTACACACGATTTATTTAATCCAAAGACAAATAGAATTAAAAGCTAGAACGGCAAAATTCCATACCTTAACTGACGGCTAGCTAGCCGACAAAAGGACTCGTTGCGGACCCGGCAGGTACGTGATTTGCATCGGCTTCGATCACTAGCGAATCACTACTTTATCGGTGGGTTCAAATTAACTATCACATGTTTGGTTAACGGAAATCTAGCCTAACATCATTTAGACATAAAGCAAAAAATTATGGATTCGAAATACAGAACAAGAATAGACAAAAATTATACCCCGAATCAGACAATTCAACACTTTCACAATTAATCTAAAGAACAATGATTTCCCTCGAATATAACTCCAAGATTCCCACGAATTTGCGTAGTAAAATTGTCAACAAAATTCCATACATCTTGGGCACTAGCCAAGTTCATAAGATTTGAGAAAGTATTGTCTACAAAATTTAGGATCCATGTAGTATCACATTGTCTCCAAAGAGGGAAATCATGAGTGTTTACTTTAGGTCTTGTGACAGCTCCTTCGATGAATCCAATCTTATTCTTGGTGATTAAGGTAATCTCCATAGCTTTGCTATATGGATGATAATTGTTGCCATTGGCAGAGGCTGAACTAACACAAGGGAGGGGTTCTCATTATCAACCATGAATCTTGAACAATAAACTCAGTGAAATTTCAAATTCTCTTAGAGTAACGCAACTTTGACAAAAAAAAATGTTTTGGTACTATGTTGAAACTCATAAAACTTTGAAGAATAAAAGAAATGAGAACATAATTTTAAACTCGCTAGAAAAAACGGGAAACATGAACATGAAGAACTTTCATTGATGATTCAATTGATTGATCAATTCAGATGATACAACATGTAATCCAAGAACTTTCATTGATGATTCAATTGATTGATCAATTTAGATGATACAACATGTAATCCACACTATATATATAGTCACTAATGAAATAGAGCACAAATAAGTACAACTTTTGTGACATATGCCTGTGTTTTTTACGGATATCGATAGCAAAATATTTAACACTAACTTTAACCCGGCCAGTATCGGGTCAGCGGTAGTATAGTGGTTTCAAGGTCGAATCCACGAGGGAGTAATGTCTAAGTACCAAAGTCAACTTAGAACTTAGTTCGAGTCAAAATAATGACGAAAGTATTATACTAATGCAAAAGTAAAGATTATACTAACGAATTTACTTACAGGTATTAAAGGGTATAGTCGAACTATGATCCCACGAGCTCTTTTACCCCTGGGAAAGGCGTAGCAGGAGTGTGTCTTAACCGACCTACCTATCAATATAGTTTAACGACATCCACGGGTGCCAACTCCTAATTCTAGTGATCGGTGAACAACTCGATCTAACCACCCTATGTGAAGTTAATTAATTCTCCTTTAGAAAACCGATTAACCTAACATGATTAAGCTCACAGAGTCTCTCGAACAACGATGACAAACCTCTGTATTGGAAAGCGGACCTAACAACTAGGCCGAATCTACATAGCGATCCTAAAACCCTTTATCCCATCTCTCACATAAAATGCATCTAAAAGTTTGATGTGTGTGACGATTGCACTAGGTGATCAATCTAATTCAAAGAGCGTTAAAATAATTTTTAGGGCGTGGATTAATCGTTTAAACATGAAATTACGCACTACTACACAACTCCCAATCTCATCCCCTCGGGTTTTAGCTCGCTTTCACATAATTCGACTACACAGCGGAATTAGCTACTCATGATTATGCTAATAAATGGAATGAGAATTGAGATCAAACCAAAGACAATAAAATAAAAGAAAGAAGTCATTACCATATAATTTGCGAAAAATCGATCCATAAAATACCAAAGAAAAAGCGATCCAAAAGTCAAATCTTCGTTCTTGAAAAGTAAATCTAAGGTATAACAAGTGTGTAGAATCAAAGGATGTAATTTATGGAATCAATGGATCAAAGGGTGATCAAACTACACTAAAATCGCCCACTAAATCGCCTAAGAAAAGTCTAAAGTCGGCCAAACATGAGTAGGGGCTGAATGAGCTGCGTATTTATAGAGTAGGTCGAAATCTGCTGCTTTGTCGGTCCACGAGCAGCCCGTCTGCTGGAGAATATGAAGATATTAGGGTTTTATCTTGATGGGCGGGCGTTCGCATTCCTCTGAGCGCCCGTCACGGTGAATCGTGACTTGAGGCCAAAGCGCCCGTCGGCAGCCACTGGGCGCTTTCGTTTGTTACATATGAGCTTCTTGAATCGGTGAACCTACCCAAGCGCCCGTTTGAGGTCATTTGGGCGCCCGTCCGGCTAAAAACCCAACTTTACGAATGATGCATTACTTAGTGGGCGCTTTGTGCAGGATGAGCAAGCGCCCGTTTGATGTGGCCTTCCTACAGGCGCCCGTTTGGGGTATGGCAAGCGCCCGTTTGCCTTCACTTTACTCCAAACTTAGCTTTTCTTCCACTTTCATCCAACTCTCGTGCCCACGAAGATGTCTCTCATTCCAAAACATTGCCTTCCGGGTCCTCGAGTCACCTAAGTCTTGCAATAAACACACTAACAAAACACCATGCATAATTCCATAAGACAAAAGTGCTCGGAAATGAGGTAAATATCGCTAAAAGGCGGAGTTTACTATCGATGTGACAGTTTAACTCCCCATACATATAACTCTCGATATTACACTCAAAGCGGTCTATATCTACCCAAAATATGCCAATGAAGTGATAAGCGGAGGTTAAAGCGCACACACCAAAGTGCGATAAAGTTGACTCCATCAACCACCCCACACTTAGCCTTTGCTCGTCCTCGAGTAAATTAGCGCTTTAAAAGCAGACCAAGGGATCAACTTTCGACACATGCATAGCGCTCACGACATCAAGGCAAAAGTAAAGCGAGACAGAATGTACACCGCTTGACTCTATCTCACCACAAAAGCGAAGTGTGTGTGCTATAGACCGAGGCTACACTCAAAATGATCACCGGCTTTGAATACCGGCCAAATGACTACACTTGACTCATACCGGGCTAGAATCTCCACTAATCAAGGCAACCGAGGCTAAATACGGTCAAGTAGGACTTGAAGGGTTATAATGTCAAGCTCGGGGCGGGGTTAATCGAAGGAAATTTTGGGATTTGGAGAAAGAAAAAACACGAGTGAACCTAATCATTTCATGTATTCTGCTTTGAAAACACACTAAACCACACCAAAACTCTTTCGATTCTTTGTATGCATTGATAACCAACCACAAATTTAACATCATACTTTCATCTATTCAATACATCCTCCATGACCTTGTTTCCAACTTTATTCAAACTTTCTTTTTTTTTCTCTTTTTCATTGTTTTAATTTTTTTCTTTTTCTTTTTCTCAACTTTATATTTTTCTCGAACCAACAAGCCTCACAATAGATTCCTCAAGCTCTTCCCGCCATTATATTAGCTCGTACCAACCAACTCCTCTCAAAACACGCACCATCTCCCACCCCACACTTGCTTGACAAGTGTGTCTACTAAACTTCTTGACTAAGTCCACTCGTAGGGTGATCAAAAGCGTGACCAATAATAAAGCTCAAGGTTAGAATAATGCAGGCTAAGTAACCAAAAGCGGCTCATTTCGGGCGGTGGTGAGACCGTCCTATCAAGGCTTAGAGGGTTCTGAGGGTATAATGTTGGGATTTTGGCTTATTTGGCTCGACTAGGTCAAAGAAGCGCCATGACTCTCATCCGTATCCGGCCCGAGTCAACCTTTCTATTTTGCCTCAAAACTAGTGGTATAAGTCTGTATAGCAACCAGACTAAGTATAACCAAGGTCTACGTGCATTAAAAAGGGTTCGTATTGTGACAAAATAAAATCGCCCGGCACACACTACTCGACTACTAAAACATCTAGCAACTCCATCGTGAGAAACATGCATATGACGTGGTGTCAAACCGTGAAAAGTTTTAAAATTTTAAGCCACGAACTGACTCAAAAACGGACATTAACTAAGCATATCACAATTAATGGCACATATATCAATCGAAACAATAAAGCTAAGTGGTATCCACCCCACTTGAATGAAACAACGTCCTCGATGTGTGAATGAGATAGAAAAGACTTAGCTTTAGACCCGCGGAAAAGGCGCTATCGAATCCCGTGATGACCTCGTGGAAAGCGCAACCCGAAACCACTAGTAAAATAGAAACTATGCAACACATGCACGGGACTTGGTCCACGTGCCAAAATATCGAAAAGGATAAGGGGTAGAATAGTATAAAGGCCCTATCACGTCGAGAAAACTTCGATATGCAAGTGTAACGCACACAATGGATCACTATAGATGGATAAATGACCCAAGCGGGTGAAGCCGCAAATTTTAGGTCCGCGCATTCTAACCTTTTTCAACACAATTTATTATCAAAACCTCGAAAAACTCGAGATAGTGGTGGGTTGCCTCCCACCGGCGCCTTTTTTACGTCGTTGGCTCGACCGGATGACGCTCAACCGACTCAACTCAAAACAACCTCAAATAACATACCAAATGAGCACATAGCGTGTCAACCAAATTCAGCATTCATAAGTTTGAGCATGCCCAACGATATACTGAGTGCAAACATCAAAGATTCGAACTAGTGAGCGGCTTACCTCTTGTAACTTGCGCGCTTTCTCCTGCCACGCACACTTTCTTTCTTTTCCGGCTTTTAGATGGCTTCCTTTTGGTTTCTTATGATTAGGCGGTTTATCAATCCACAACTCCCAAGCTTTGGGAGCACCGGTACAGGGCGATTCGATTTACTCTTCATCTCGATCTTGCCCTGATCGATGACCTCTCGATACTTTCACGCGTCTCCTTTCAACGAACTCTGATTGTCTGCATGTCGATCGCACCACAACACAAGAAAACAAAGATTACGTGTATAAACATTCATCGATTATAGCTTGACAACCTCATCCTTGTAGACATTTAAACGCTCTCTCTCACCCCAACTCCAAACAAAATATCTCCACTCTTTACTCCTATCCTCGAGCATCACTAGTGGTCAAAATGGGCGACCTAACGGGGACGAGAGGTCCTCGAGTCCATCTCCATATCAAGAATCACAAAATCCACGAGGAACACGAACTTGCCTACGAACTAGCACATCTTGACTACCCCCAGCGGTTTCCTCACCAACCGTCTCATTAATTGTAGGGTCATTCCCGTGAGCTCTAAATCACCTAACCTAATTTTTCATAAAGCGCTTTGGGCATCAAGCTCACGAAAGCTCTAAATCACATAATACATTTTCAATCAACTTGTATTGCCTATGGTGATAAGAATGGTGAAACCTCATATCTCTCATCTTAGGGAATTTTCTTGTCATAAAGCGCTAAACACTCCTCCCTCGAAACCTTAACTACCTTACCCATTTTCTCTCTGCTTGCCAACATCCCTTTCAAACACTTAAAATACTCATGCACACTAGCAGCCCTCTCTAACGAGGGGACATTGATCTCTACCTTCCTAAGAATGTCGAGGAACCTATCTTGATTTTCGATAAGCGGCTTCTTAGGGCCTTTAGGTGGGTATGGCAAAGTATTCTCATCAAAATCATATTGTTGTGAATCATCACCCATACCATAATCCATTTGTGGCCCTTGCGATTATCAAAGTTACGATTCCCTTTATTCTTTGGCCAAATTCTTGATGATTCATATTTACTGCCCCATCGAATAGACATTCATTCATTTGTTGGTCATTCGATTGCCAGTATTGTTGTCTTTGGGTAGGTGTCAAGCCGTTGTGGATAAGTGGGTTTTTCGATGATGCACATTCCATGGAAGAATGTCCACCTCCACGAGTTGGCATTGATGTGCCTTCTTTCTCTCTAACTCCATTCGGTCCATCTTTAGTACCATTTCTTGCATCTTGTGCGTGCATGGCGATTCTCGTCGAGTTCCTCTTTTCGGCGACTTTACACTTTCCATTGGGGCTTTTTCTTCTTTACGCTCGACCCCCATTGTCCTTCTCCATCTGCGCATTCTCTATCTCTGTCTCGTAAGCTTGTTCGGCGGCGATTCATAATATCTCCGCCACTTGCGGCATTCATTGTTTTGGTCCATCGGCTCTAAAGCCCTGAATAATATAATAACTTGCTCCACCGTAGAAATACCGTGTGGAGGCATCTCTTATTGATGAACCCAAATCTCTCATAAGTCTCTTTTAGTGTCTCTCCTCGAGACCGTCAAACAAAGAGATTTCTTCTTTCGAGATCTAAAACCTTCACGGAGGAAAGTACTTTTCGAGAAACACTCTCTACATACGCGGGTATGCAATGAATCATTGGGTAATGAATCGAACCAATCCTTTGCGGCTCCTCTCAATGCAAGCGGAAAAGCGATTAGCTTCACCGGCTTCGTCACTCACCCCATTGTATTTCATCGTTCCACAAATCTGGAGAAAGTGATCTAGAAATCAGTTCGGATTCTCAGTCGACTTCCCGTGGAACAAGGCGTGTTCCCCCAACATGTTCATAATATTTTGCTTGATGTCCATGTTGTTCGCATTAATTGGGGGCACTCTAATAGGATTGTGCCCTATAACTTCCTGTGGGGTGGTAACATAGTCTCGACAGACTCTCGGTCTCTGTACCTGATGAGCCATCTGTGGCTGATAATTATGCTTTGTTGTTCTTTCTTTGATAAAGCTAACTGCGGGGGGGTTGCTGAGGATACGGGTTTTGGAACTCCTGCTGATTTCCTTGATTATCCGAGAATCAGCAGCAATCGGTTCCACGATTTCTTGGTCAAGCTCGTGCGAAATCCTAGGGATTACATCTTTCCTGTCTTGTCCAATCCATACTCTCTGGTTGAATATTGGGGTACCAAAGCTAACAGTATCTTGTCTTTGTCTCCCACTGGCCGATCTTCACGAAGGTCCTCGGCGAGTTTGCAATTGTAATGTTGCGTTCTTGCCCGATGGGGTTTGAAGTTTTCTTTAAGTAGATCATGTTCATCAATAGGATCCTTGCCATTCCGTCGAGTTGTTATGTCGTCCATTTCTGCAGAGGAATCGAAAGTGAGGTGAGCTTTCTCATCCCTTCTTCTTCAAACAAAGGGTTCGGACTAGCAATTAGAGGTTCTCCTCGGCGTTGACTATTTCTATGATGTGCAAAAGCTTGATATCTTCAATTGGCTCAATGAGAGGTTCTTTGGAGCTTGGGTCATTCAGCGACAAACAAGAAACAACAAGAAAACAAAATAAAAATGACTAAGCCCAAGCTTTCGGTCAACTTACAAGATATCAAGCGTTACTCCCCGACAACGGCGCCAAAATTCTTGATAGCAAAATACTTAACCGCTAACTTTAACCGGCAGAGTATCGGGTCAGCGGTAGTATAGTGGTTTCAGTCGAATCCACGAGGAGTAATGTCTAAGTACCAAAGTCAACTTAGAACTTAGTTCAGTCAAAATATTGGTGGAAGTATTATACTAATGCAAATGAAAAGATTATACTAACGAATTTACTTACAGGTATTAAAGGGTATAGTCGAACTATGATCCCATGAGCTCTTTTACCCCTGGAAAGGCGTAACATGGAGTGTGTGTTAACCGACCTACCTATCAATATAGTTTAACAACATCCACGGGTGCCAACTCCTAATTCTAGCGATCGGTGAACAACTCGATCTAACCACCTATGTGAAGTTAATTAATTCTCCCTTTAGAAAACCGATTAACTTTAACATGATTAAGCTCTGAAATTAAACTCGAACAACGATGGCAAACCTCTGTATTGGAAACGGACCTAACAACTAGGCGAATCTACATAGCGATCCTAAAACCCCTTATCCCACATCTCACCGTAAAATGCATCTATAAGTTTGATGTGTGTGACGATGAACTAGGTGATCAATCTAATTCAAAGGCGTTACGTGGATTAATCGTTTAAACATGAAATTACGCCTACACAACTCCCAATCTCATCCTCTTGGGATTTTCGCTCGCTTTCATATAATTCGACAACGGAATTAGCTACTCATGATTATGCTAATAAATGGAATGAGAATTGAGATCAAACCAAAGACAATAAATAAAATAGAAGTCATTACCATATAATTGGCGAGAAAATCGATCCGAGAAAATACCAAGGAGAAAAGCGAACCAAAAGTCAAATCTTACGTTCTTGAAAAGTAAATCTAAGGTATAACAAGTGTGTAGAATCAAAGGATGTAATTTATGGAATCAAGGGATCAAAGGGTGATCAAACTACACTAAAATCGCCCTAAATCGCCTAAGAAAAGTCTAAAGTCGGCCAAACATGAGTAGGGGCTGAATGAAATGCGTATTTATAGAGTAGGTCGAAATCTGCTCTTTGTCGATCCACGAGCGCCCGTCCAGGTCATGTCGAGGCGCCCGTCTGCTGGAGAATATGAAGATATTAGGGTTTCATCTTGATGGGCGGGCGTTCGCATTCCTCTGACGCCCGTCTGGTGAATCGTGACTTGAGGCCAAACGCCCGTCGTCTGGCAACCCTGGGCGCTCGTTTGTTACATATGAACTTCTTGAATCGGTGAACCTACCCAAGCGCCCGTTTGGGGTCATTTGGACGCCGTCCGACTAAAAATCAACTTTTCGAATGATGCATTACTTACGTGGGCGCCCGTGCAGGATGGGCAACGCCCGTTTGATGTGGCCTTCACCAGCGGCGCCCGTTTGAGGTATGGCAAGCGCCCGTTTGCCTTGACTTTACTCAAACTTAGCTTTTCTTCCACTTTCATCCAAGCTGTGCCGTGCCACGAACATGTCTCTCATTCCAAAACATCGCCTTCCGGGTCCTCGAGTCACTAAGTCACTGCAATAAACACACTAACAAAACACTTCGCATAATTCCATGAAGACAAAAGTGCTCGGAAATGAGGTAAATATCGCTAAAAAGGCGGAGTTTACTATCGATGTGATGATTTAACTCCCATACATATAACTCTCGATATTACACTCAAAGCAGTCTATATCTACCCAAAATATGCCAATGAAGTGATAAACGGGACTTCACCGCACCTCATAACCTAGCCTAAACCCATATAAGAGAAACATCGCCGTTAAAAATCTAGGTTATGAGGTGAGGGAATTCTATCTTCACATTTGCCATTTGTGTTTGTTTATTTCACTCATGTCTTAAGAGATGGAGTTCACTCATTATCCATAACCTAGTCCAAGCCCATATAGAGGTGAGGAAGTCCTCTTATATGAGCTCGAGGCTAGATTTCTGAGGTGAGAAAAATCAATCTCTTAATATGGTGGGTAAAAAAGCAATCATGAAGTCTTGCGATGTGGAACAACTTTAACCCTTCATCCCCACTTCCTACTCAATCCATCAACCTTTCATGCTCATTAATCTTGAATACACTTACATGACACAACCTATTTTTACATTTTAAGCACCAACAAAAGAAATAAATTGTCGTTACTAGCAAAACAAACGAAATCGTGCACATGGGGTTATTTTGTTCTTTTTCTTTGAAAGGCAAATGAATATGTTATTTCATATATCAGTAAGCTTCCGAGGTTTTTCTTTTTAATTTTTTTAAAGGAAAGCAGGAAAGATAATACTACTTTCGTCCCAAAATCTGAAGTCAGTTTGAGATTTTTAAGTATATAGATTAAAAAAGTTGGTTAAATTGATTATGTGTCATTAATTTGATGGAAAAGTTTAAAATAGCCTTTAACTATTATTAATGCAGATCTAGTAGTGAAAAGTTGGTGGTTAGATAATAAATAAGAGATAAATGGAGAAAAATGAAATAGATGCTTTCTTGGTTATTTAAATGGATTTAAATTATGGGACAAAACGAAAAAGTTAAATAGACTTATATTTTAGGACGGAGGTAATAACAGCAAACACATCAACCGATCAACTTGTCTAGCTAAGAAAAAATTCCAGGTTAAGATCGTGTAAGAACATGTCAATAGCATCATATTAAAAATCCGGTTAGTTTTTACCTGGGAAATTAAAGTAATGACCTGCATTCTAAAAAAAATATACAAAATTAATTCAAAGCCATTGACGAAGCTTCCCACTAAACAAAAACAAATTAAAGCAACCAACCCAATACCCTCTAAAAAAAAAAAAAAAAAAAAATCCTATGCATTAGTAAAAAAAAAAAAACAAGTTGTAACCGTCCCAAAAATGTAATAACGTTACAAAATTAATAGTAACAACCTAAACTTTAAAATTAAAATTAAAAAAAAATAAAAAAATAAAAAAAACCGACTGCTTCTCCGGCAACCATGGCCGCCGTTAACCCCTCCGCCGGTGCATATGGCCCCAGCCCGGCGGCACAGCCGTAGGAGATGAAGCAGCGTCTTGGTGGTAGTGTTTTCGACCAACCGGAAAGACAAATCTTCCTCTGCGACTAAGGTAGAAAACGAATCATCGACGGAGAAATCAAAAGCCGAGTCAAATATATTCGTCAATCGGCAATCCGGCGGCCCCAACCGTCCGGATTGAGCGGAACAACACCGACTTCAAAGCCTACCATTGTTAAGGATTGCAAAGAATCGAAAGACAGGCTGATTTGCAGATTCTTCTCTTCTCCGGCAAATTCCGGCATCTTCTTCTCTTCTCCGGCACCTTTTCTTTGATTCTTCCCTCCGCTTTGACCTATTCTTCTCCGGCAGACTTCTTCACCATCTCCCAATTACAGCGCACAATCAACGCACTGACCAAAATTTGGGGATATTAAAACATGTAAAGGAAAAGGAAAAAAGGGCAATTTAGTCAAAAAATTATTTTTTGTCCTTATAAAATAACTGTGTCCTGGAAACCCTATTAAGTCACAAATTAGTCCTTTTGGACAAAAACCTATTAATTCAAAGCCATTGACGAAGCTTCCCACTAAACAAAAACAAATTAAAGCAACCAACCCAATACCCTCTAAAAAAAAAAAAAAAAAAAAAATCCTATGCATTAGCTTAGTCTCCTCTGTCATTCAATTAGTTTTATATTACCTTAATTACTTCTTATCCTTTGAACCATTCAATTCATTCATGAAAACTATAGAAAGTCTTCGTTCCAATCGGTCTACTACGTCCCAGATCTTCAATCATTATAAATAGGGCCAAGAGAGCCTGCTGTAATATCACATCTTTAATCTCTTTTTTATTTATTCTTTAGGGAACCCTAATTATATCCCTCTGTATTCTTTTTATCATTTTCAAGAATCAAAATGACAAGTAATAAGTATTGGCTTATATACGCTTTGATTATCGCTGTTTCATTGTCATATACTTCTGCAAAAGTTGTAGAGTACTCATTTGATGTAAGTATTGCCCTAGCTTCAAATATATACTACAATTTTTTTATTTTTTATAATTGTATGAAACATCTGAATCTTAATTTATTTATTTATTTTGGGTATATAACAGGTGGGAAATCTCACAATTATACGTTTGTGTGAGAAAAATGAAATTACTGCAGTGAATGGACAATTTCCAGGGCCAACTATTAATGTGGACGAGGGTGATACTCTTGTGGTTCATGTATTTAACAAGTCACCGTACGATCTCAGTATTCATTGGTAAGACAATTAACTTGGCTGTGTTAATTACTGGGTTGAAATTGAGTTTTTTCAACCGATTCTATTTTAAATAATTAACAACTTATGTAAACTGCGATGAATAGTTGTCTTCATATCATTAATCACTCCTAATAGAATTGATGTAGTAAGAAAAATGAAAAAATAAAATAAAACGATAAGGTCAATTCAAGGCCAGTTGGCTCTATTATACAACTATACACGAGAGATATTGCACTACTTATGTGAAGTCAACTACTTAATAAGGCCTATTGATTTATACCAGAATATTATTAATTATTTCATCAAGTCTTATTTTGTTTGTGACGTTTATTTATTTCATTGTTTGCGAAAAGTCTAATTAATCGGCTTGGAATTTCGTTAATTGATGTAATATTATTAGAGTTATGATAAAGTGAAACTTAAAGTACATAAATGTAAAAGTATTAAATCATTTGATGAAATTGAAGGATTAATTAAACGCGTTTAAATGGCCGATTGAAAATCAAATGTCCCAAACAAAATGATAGAGAAATAATTTTGATCTGTATCTATTTAATAAAGTAGTAGTAATGCTGCAACGACTTTAAAACTACAAATATTACATTCTCATGTGGCAGTGACACGTCATGTTCTGTTGAATACATATTCTGATTCAGCTGTATTTTTATGGAAAATGTTAGAATTAGTAAGATTTATCATCTTTTAGAGATCCTCTACAGGTGTTCTTAAAGATTAATTAATCCAACTTCCACGTAATGAGTGATCGCAGTGACACTTCATGTTGTGTCGGAGTGGTTGCACTAGTAGCATTTTTGTTTTCAGTATTTCATCCATCATATAGTAGTACAATAAAGTATTTTTAGTTAAATAAATTTTATGATGATCAAGATCGAGATAACAATGAAAAGTTCATAATTAAACACGCTTTTATCCATATTTTGACAATTGTTCTTGATTATGATGATGTATTTTATCGATTCACATTTTTATTGTTTTTCTTGTTACTCGTTGCATAAGTTGGTAATCAACATGCCTTGCAAATCTGTAGACGTAAAAACTAGCTAGTACGGTGTGAAGTAGAGAGCTAATTAAGTGGTCTAATATGCATATATATACAGGCATGGGATATTTCAAAGAATGACTCCATGGGCAGACGGACCTGAATACGTAACTCAGTGTCCGATAGTCCCAGGTAAAAGTTATACATACAGGTTTAACATAGTACAACAAGTAGGAACCCTTTGGTGGCATGCACACTCGTCTTTTATGAGAGAAACTGTTCATGGAGCGCTCATCATTCGTCCACGTCGAGGTCAGTCCTACCCATATGCAAAGCCTGATGGGGAGTTCACTATTCTTTTAGGTAATTTGAAACTTCAAATTTGATGATTACAATGCACATGCACTATGCATATTGTCAAAAATCAAAGTTTGATAATGAAAAAAAAATTACTGCAGGAGAGTATTGGAAAGCAAATATTGTTGAATTGGAAGAGAGGTCTTTAGTTACCGGAGCTCCATTCAACATATCCAATCGTATACCATAAATGGCTTGCCAGGAAGTTTGTACCCATGCTCAACAAATCGTAAGTACTATGATGCATGCATATATATCAAAGGATGAATCTACACATCCGAATTCACAATCATTTTTATTATATTGACAACATAATTTTACTGATTATTCTTCCTTGTCATCCTATGTTACGAAACAGAAACACACAAGATAACGGTAGTATATGGAAAAACGTATTTGCTACGTGTTATCAACACCGCACTTTCGATAACAATCTGTTTTCAAGATAGCGGACACTCCTTTACTGATTATTGCGGTGATGCTTGTTACGTAAATCCTTATGTCACCGATATTTTAGTAGTCGGCTCGGCTCAAACCTACGATGTTCTATTGATCGCCAATCAACCTCCTGCATCGTATTATATGGCGAAAGACGTCCTTACAAAACCACAATAAGCTTGAGGCGTCGACGACAACACTACCACAGTTGGAATCCTTCAATATAAAGAAGCACAAAAGTCAATTCCACCAAAAATGCCTATTCTTCCGCCATTCAACGATACATCAATCGCCCACAAATTCTTCACCGGTTTAATCGGGCTTGTTTCCGATCCATTCTATGGGAAGTTCCACGTAAAGTTGACGAGCAATTGTTTATAACCATTGGATTGAGTTTAGCCGCTTGTGGAGGCCGAGAAATGTTAGTTGCCCCGGCCACTAGGCCAAAGAGTTGCGAGTAGCATGAATAATGCATCATTCCTGTTGCCTACTAAGACTTCTATGTTAGAAGCTTTTGTCAATAAAAAAGACGATCGGAGTATATACCAAGGACTTTCCAAAGGAACCGCCCTTGAAGTTCAACTACACTGATGATAGAAATATTTTGAACCCAGCGTTGGTGATGGTTACAAAGTCAACAAAAGTGTATCCTCTTAAGTTTAATTCGACAGTTCAGGTGGTACTACAAGATACTGCTTTGATAACAAAGGACGACCACCCGATGCACTTGCATAGCTTCAACTTTTACGTTTTGGCCCAAGGCTTTGGAAACTTCAACCCAGCAACCGACACCAAAAAATTCAATTTTGTCAATCCACAGATACGAAATACTATAGCAGTCCCGTAGGAGGATGGGCTGTTATACGGTTCGAGCTGATAATCCGGGCATATGGTTTTTCCATTGTCACTTGGATGCACATCTCCATAGTGGTTTGGGATTTGCTTTTGAAGTTGGAAATGGGCCGACTCCCTCAACTAAAATACCCCCGCCGCCTCATGACCTCCCAAAATGTTAGAACTTTTCAAGATATTTCAGAAGATTTAATTTCACGGCTGGCTGATTATACAATCACAAGTGTATCTTAATTTTTTTTTCTGTCATTCTAATTTTTTTAGTCAACTATAGTCTAGTTTTCAATTTGTGGATCTGTTGTATTGAGAAAAAATTCCAGCCTCTTGCTGGATCTCTTTTAATATATTATTTTTCAGCTGTTCAGTAAAAAAAAAAAATTAGTTAAAGAATTCATGCATTGTATTCATTCACATTTTGTGAGAAGTAATGAAATAAAGCTGTCAATTACATGGCTGCTACATTATTCCCATCCAATTGCTTTTAGTAGGAAGACGCTTTTGCGGTTATAAGATATTGTCATTGGTTTTAAACCCAGACTTGGCCAAATTATGCAACAATAGGCTTAAATCTTTGCTTTTGATTTATTTATTCTGATATAACGTGTGTGAAGTGTTTTACGGGGAAGAAATTATGAAATATACTATGAGTGAATAATTACGAAAAACATGATAGACCATATATAGTTTAAAATATTTATCTGTAATTATTAGTGTAACCGTAAATATTTGAATACTTCTAGATAGGTTCTATAACTCTCTGTTGTAACTATATATACTATACAGTTCAGCCAATTATACGCATGACTAAAATAATATTTTTCCAAAATCTATTATGGTAGCAGAGCCCTAATACTCTTCCGTATAGCTTCTCTCCGTTTTTTTCTTTTCCTGCCGTTCCCACGTTCTATTTCTCACTGCTCTCTTCCATGGCTGACCCATCCTCTCCGGAAGCTCCCTCCCCCTCCATCGTTGCCTTTAATCCCTCCACGCAGGCCCCTATCAAGCTTGATTCCTCTAATTACTCCCTCTGGAAACTACAAATTGAATCTCTTCTCGATGGTTATGGTCTTATTGGGTATATACATGGCACCACCACTACACCGGCTGAAACTATCTCAGCCGCAGGCTCCTCTGTCTCTAAACCGAACCTGGAATATCAGACCTTGAAGCGTCAAGCCCGGCTCATCTTCAATTTGATTCTCTCCTCCCTCAAGCCGGGCGTTGCTACCACCATCTCCAAGACAGAGACGGCTTGGGCTGCCTGGGTCTCTCTGTACGACATGTTTGCTAAGCCGAGTCGGGGTCGTATTAAACAGCTCAAACAATCCATCAAAATTTTACGTCGAGGCACACAATCTATTTCAGATTATCTTTATACGGTCAAGGCAAAATCTAATGAACTTGCTCTCCTTGAATCGCCCATGGATCATGAGGATTTGGTTAATTTAATTCTAGATAACCTCAATACAATGATCTTGCTCGTGCAATTCAAGCCCGTGATTCGGCTATTACCTTTGAGGAATTACATGATAAATTGTTGAATTTTCAGGTGAAGCTCGGCTCATCTTCATCGGCACCCTTCTCGCCGGCGTTTGCCCATCCTGCTCAGGTTCGTCCATCCCAGGGCCTCTTTCCTCGTCCTACACATCAGGGATGGCGGGCTTCTACTCCACCATCCATGAACAGCCAGCATTTTCAGGCTCCAAACTTCTCCCAGCCCCGAAATTATCAGTCTACCGGTCCGTCCCCCTACTTCTCTTCTCGGACAAATTCTTCCACTCGGCCTCACCGCCCCTATCTCGGTCCTTGTCAGCTCTGTTCGACTCAGGGTCACTCCGCCAAGTTCTGTCCGAACTTCCAGGTTCAGCCTTTCAATCCCACAGCTCGGCCTCCTCGTCCCCAAGCTCATGCCGCCACTTCTTCTCCTGCTCTGTCGGCCTCCTCCTCACCTTGGCTCTTGGACAATGGTGCCACCCACCACGTTATAGCTGATCTCTATAATCTCTCCCTGCACACGCCATATCTGGGCACCGACGACATTCTAGTTGGTGAAGGTTCCGTCTTGAATATTACTCACGCCGGTTCTTCCTCTCTCCTTTGTCTAAATCCTTTCAATTAAATGATTTTTATGCGTCTCTGATATGTCTCGTAACTTACTGTCTATATTTAAGTTGTGCATTTTTGTTGAATTCTTACCCGATGAATTTCTTGTGAAGAATCCCTATACGCATCATATCCTCCTCCGTGGTCCAGTTAGGAATGGACTCTATGAATGGCCACTCAACCTTTACTTGCATTTGCTACGAATAAAACCTCTTCTGATGTGTGGCACCACAGCCTGGGTCATCCTGCTGATCCAGTTTTACATTTTGTTCTTTGTACTTACACTTTACCATATTCTTCTGTTTCTCAATTACATTTTTCTGCTTGTCTTGAAAATAAGAGCCATAAAGATACTGCTTTGATAACAAAGGATGACCACCCGATGCACTTGCATAGCTTCAACTTTTACGTTTTGGCCCAAGGCTTTGGAAACTTCAACCCAGCAATCGACACCAAAAATTCAATTTTGTCAATCCACGAGATCTGAAAATACTATAGAAGTCCCATGGGAGGATGAGCATTTATACGGTTCCGGTGATAATCCGGGCATATGGTTTTCCATTGTCACTTGGATGCACATCTCCATAGTGGTTTGGGATTTGCTTTTGAAGTTGGAAATGGGCCGACTCCTCAACTAAAATACCCCGCCGCCTCGACCTCCTGTTATAAAGCGGATGGAGATAACTTGGATGCAAGAAACAAAGTAAGTAATCAAACATAAACAATCAAAGGAGAAAAACGAAACAAGAAGAACACAGATTTAACGTGGAAAACCCCTCGATGGGAGAGGTAAAACCACGGGCGAGAAAAGAGATATTTTATTATGCCTTTGAATTTCTGATTTCAACACACTCGGATAATGAGACAACAAGCTGTATTTATAGGCACAAATCCACAAACCACTAGCCGCCGAGGAATCTTTTATCTCTGATCGCCATAAATACCCTTACACGTGTCCTCCTTTTAATGACATTTGTATAGTCACATCACATAACGAAATTAATGGATGTGGGACCTGCTTTGTATTCCAAGATTTCGGCGACTATCACCTGGCTGATAGTTACCTGCTTTGAAGCTACCTCTTTGAAGCTCAATGAGCTCCACCCTCTTGAAGCCTGAATTGAATACACTTCTCACCGGTCCATCACACACCGAGTCTTGATTGGTTCCACCGGATGTAGAGTTTAAGTCACCTTCGACAAATCTCCACCTTGACTTCAACTCTCACTGAGAGTCAAACAGTTGCATAACCGGATGTACTTGTACCGGATGCATTCGTCAATGCCGGATGTACTTGTACCAGGACTATCTCCACATCCATCCACTCCACTGATCCGCCTCATTAAAGTTTCGAAAGCAGTTATAAGCTTTGAATATTCGGTAAGTCCAGGCAAAGTGGAACTTACTCTCTTTGGCGGTTTAGTGAACATATCGCCAGGATTCTCCTTTGTGCCAATCTTCTTCACCACAACCCTCTTCTCATTCCTCAAGAAATGATACGACATCAATATGCTTGGTTCTCTCATGATGAACTGATCCTTGGCTAAACATATTGCACTTAGATCATCACAATAAATCTCACTGATCCTGATACAACCCCAAATCAACGGACTAGCCCCTTCAACCGGATACCCTCGCCTTGATGCTTCAAGAAGAGCCATATATTCTGCTTGATGGTTGATAAGGCTCTCAGTAGCTGAAGAGTAGCTTTCGGTGACCACTTTGCATTTCCCAATGTAAACACATAACCAGATCATTGATTTTCTCTCATCAACATCACTGCGATAATCGACATCACAATGACTTTGACTGCAGACCGATATCACCTCCATAAATGAGACCAACATCAATTTGTACCTCTCGTGTACACGAATATCCTTTTAACAAATTTCTGTGTTCCTTTCCGAGTTGAGCCATAAACCTGCGACAACACTTATTTGCACGAGCCAAATCAGGCCTAGTGCACACCATGGCATACATCGATCGCCAACCGCACTAGCATAGGGAACTTTGACATAAACTCCTTCTCTTGGTGATCAGTGAAGCATAAGCAGACAAATGAACATTTGATGCCATAGGAGTATCTATTGGTTTTGCAGTGAGACATCCCAAACTTGGCCAATATCTTACGCACATAACCTGCTTTGAGACAAGAATAATTTCTTCTGACTTCTATCTCTCCAGGATCTCCATCCCCAAGATTTTCTTGGCAGCACCCAAATCCTTCATTTCAAATTCAGCACTGAGAAGGTTCTTCAGATTTTGAACATCAGACTTCCTTGCTGCAGCTATCAGCATGTCATCCACATACAGGACAAGATAGATATATGATCCATCTTTCAAATAGATCAGAGTAAACACAATGATCATATGGACTTCTGTTGTAACCTCGTTTGAAGCATGAAACTGTCAAACCTTTTATACCACTGCCTTGGAGCTTGCTTCAAACCATACAATGATTTCTTCAACTTGCAAACATAGTTTTCTTTGCCAGGAACTTGAAAACCCTCAGGCTGTGTCATGTATATCTCCTTATCCACCTCACCATGTAGTAAGCGCTTTTCACATCTAATTGCTCAAGTTCGAGATCTGCTTTGTGCCACCATTGCTAGTAACACCCTGATTGAAGTATGTCGACCACTTGGTGAAAATATTTCATCAAAGTCAACCCCTTCCTTTTGATCAATCCTCTTGCAACCAAGCGTGCCTTATACTTGACCCTTACGCTTTAGTTATTCCTTCCTTTTCTTGAAAATCCATTTACAAGTCACAACTCCTTGTCAAGTAGGTTGTTTGACCAATTCCCAAGTCTGATTCTTCAATAATGACTCCATTTCATCTCCCATGGCCGCATGCCACCGAGATGCTTCAGACATGTCACTTCTTCCACAGTAAGTAGTAGGTTCAAAGAACCTCTACTTCTTGACAACTTGGAGTGCATATCCAGCCAAATCATCATATCCATATCTCCTTGGAGGTAT
This sequence comes from Gentiana macrophylla, assembly GCA_026214975.1. NCBI lineage: Eukaryota > Viridiplantae > Streptophyta > Magnoliopsida > Gentianales > Gentianaceae > Gentiana > Gentiana macrophylla. The sequence continues at coordinate 26,580,240 of CM047810.1, read as the reverse complement.
CCCAACATTAGATCTTCTAGGCCTGCTGGCAGCTAGACTCTGCTGATCAATGTTTGTATGACGCCTCTCTTGAGGTCTCGGCGGTGAAATGAATCGGTTCTGGTTCATTATCCGGATCGATTATAGTGTTGATTTGGATCCACCGATTGTTGCATATCGATGAGACTCCACCTGAAGCTCCACTGTTTCTCAACACTATCGATTCAACCTTCAGTTTCGGACTCGATGGACTCCCCCACGGATGAGTTTAACATAGAATTTTCATCAAACACAACGTCCCTGCTGAGGATTACTCTGGACTCTGCTGATGACCAAATCCTATATCCTTTCACTCTATCACCATACCCCACAAACACCCCCTTCTTGGCTCTTGGCTCCAACTTCCCTTCACTAACATGATAGTAAGCCGTGCTTCCAAAACCCTTAGAATCGAGTAGTCGGCGGGCTTGCTCGACCACATCTCAAATGGTGTCTTGAGATTGATTCTGTGTGAGGACTCACTGTTGATTAAGTAGCAAGTCGTCTTAACGACTTACGCCCAAAATCTCCTTGATAAACCCGACTTGAGAAAGCATACATCTTGCCCTCTCCGGTGAGAGTTTGATTCATCCTTTCGGCTACACCATTCTGTGAGGGTGTATTCTTTACGATTATGATGTCTAGCATTACCCTCAATTTGCACAAAATGAATCAAAATCCGTCAGTAATTCAGGACCATTATCATCATGAAGCTTCTTGATTTTCTTGCCTAAGCGATTCTCCACTAGGGCCTTCCACTGCTTGAAGTTCTTGAATGCATCACTTTTGTTCTTCATCATCACCACCCAAGTCATCCTTGAATAGTCATCTATGAATGACACAAAATGTCTGTGACCACCCAATGACTCAACTTTTGATGGACCCAGCGATCTGAATGGATATAATCAAGTGTTGCCTTTGTATTGTGCAACCTGCTTGAGAGTTTACTTATGCAATTTCCCAAACACACAATGTTCACAAAATTCCAGTTCTTGACCTTATATCCCCAAGAAAACCTCTTGAAGAAAGAACACGCATACCCTTTCACCCGTGTGACCAAGTCTCATGTGCCACACCAGTAGTCTCTTTGAGGCCGTGAAGCTATTGAGGATGCAACAACGGCGATGCAGATATCTGATGAATCCTTGTAATATATACAAGGTTCCCTCTTGATGCCTTTGAGGACTACAATGAATCTTTGAAGACATTCACCGTCCCACCTTCACCCTTGAAATTGAACCCCTTGATGTCCAGATGGCGAGAGATACCAAATTCTTGGTCATCATGGAACATGTCTTACATCCTTGATGTACAAAATTTTACCATCCTCTGCCCTTAACTTTCTTGAGCCAATTCCACAACTTCTGAGACCTTCTTTGTTGGCCATATAGATTTGACCACCATCTATCTGCTCATAAGTAGAAAACCACTCTCTGTTTGGACAAATATGGTAGGATGCTCCGAATCAAGTATCCACACATCATTGTGGTGTGTAGAATCCCACTGCAACTAGAACCGAGATCCTCATCAGTTGCTCGGTAGCCAAAGCTGCTTTGCCGCGAGAATACCTTCCTCGCTGTTTCTTCTTCCTTGGACAATTGGACTTCCAATGTCCTGCTCCTTCTGATATTACAGAGACATCATGAGACTTAGGACCTTTGGACCCCGACTTCTTTTCTTCTTCTTCATCCCATATCCTTTTCCACTATTCTTTGCTAGCTACTAGCCCAAAGACTGATTTATCTGTTCAGCTGACCTTGTGTCTCGGCTCCCTGGCATGTAAGGCGGACCTCACATCCTCTAAAGCTACTGTATCCTTTCCAACTATGAAAGATCGCACAAAATTTTCATATGATGCAGTAATGACACCAACGAGGATTAGAGTGCATCTTCATCTTCAATTTTAACATCAATATTCCTTAAATCAAGTAATATTGTGTTCAATTTGAGTCAAGATGTTCCTCGGTGGACTCCTTCATGCATCTTCAAACGAACAACCTCTGTTTCAACAACAACTTGTTGGTCAGTGACTTGGTCATATACAGGCTTTCAAGCTTTTTCCACAACTTGGCTGCGGTGTCTTCCTCAGCAACCTCAGTGATAACATCATCAGATAAGCACAACATGATGGTTGAATGTGCTTTCTCTTCCAGACTGGCATAATCTACTGCACTTGTATTTGGTTTGTCAGATAAAGGATTCCACAAACCTGCTTGTTTCAACAGTGCACGCATCTTGATTTGCCACAGACCAAAACTGTTCCTTCCTGTAAATTTATCGATTTTTACGTTTACTGCTGACATCTTTTCTTGCTAAAGATTACAACTTTATCACAGATCCTAGCACCTTGCTGAAGGTCTTGGTGAAGATGAAGTTGATCGTCTGCATTGTTTTCTCGGAACCTTTCTCACGATACCACTTGTTATAAAATGGATGGAGATAACCGGATGCAAGAAAGCGAAGCGAAAGCAATCAAACATAAACAATCAAAGGAGAAAACAGAAACAAGAAGAACACTGATTTAACGTGGAAAACCCCTCGATTGGGAGAGGTAAAACCACGGGCGAGAAAAGAGATATTTTATTATGCACTTTGAATTTCTGATTTCAACACACTCGGATAATGAGACAACAAGCTGTATTTATAGGCACAAATCCACAAACCACTAGCCGCCAGGAATCTTTATGTCTGATGCGCCATAAATACCCTTACACGTGTCCTCCTTTTAATGACAACTTGTATAGGCATGTCACATAACGTAATTGCGCGAGATGTGGGACCTCGTGTGTATTCCAAGATTTCGGCAGACCTATCACCTGGCGATAGTTACCTGCTTTGAAGCTCAGTGACTCCACCCTCTTTGAAGCCTGAGAATTGAATACACTTCTCAGCTGTCCATCACACAGCTGAGTCTTCAGATTGGTTCCACCAGATGTAGAGTTTAAGTCACCTTACTGACACCTCCCAAAATGTTAGAACTTTTCAAGATATTTCAGAAGATTTAATTTCACGGCTGGCTGATTATACAATCACAAGTGTATCTTAATTTTTTTTTTCTGTCATTCTAATTTATTTTTAGTCAACTATAGTCTAGTTTTCAATTTGTGGATCTGTTGTATTGAGAAAAAAATTCCGGCCTCCTGCTGGATCTCACTTTTAATATATTGTTTTTCAGCTGTTCAGTAAAAAAAAATATATTTAGTTAAAGAATTCATGCAATGTATTCATTCACATTTTGTGAGAAGTAATGAAATAAAGCTGTCAATTGCATGGCTGCTACATTATTCCCATCCAATTGCTTTTAGTAGGAAGACGCTTTTGCGGTTATAAGATATTGTCATTGTTTTTCAAACCCAGACTAGGCTAAATTATGCAAAAATAGGCTTAAATCTTTGCTTTTGATTTATTTGTTATGATTATAACGTGCGTGAAGTGTTTTACGGTATGTGTAGACACGAAACCAATCCCGTAAATACAGGAAGAAATTATGAAATATACTATGAGTGAATAATTACGAAAACCATGATAGACCATAAATAGTTTAAAATATTTATCTGTAATTATTAGTGTATCCGTAAATATTTGAATACTTCTAGATAGGTTCTATAACTCTCTGTTGTAACTATATATACTATATAATTCAGTCAATTATACGCGTGAATAAAATAATATTTTTCCAAAATCTATTATGGTAGCAATGCCCTAATACTCTTCCGTAGAGCTTCTCTCCGTTCTTTTCTTTTCCGCCGTTCCCACGTTCTATTTCTCACAGCTCTCTTCCATGGCTGACCCATCCTCTCCGGCAGCTCTCTTCCATGGCTACATTATTCCCATCCAATTGCATTTAGTAGGGAGACGTTTTTGCGATTATAAGATATTGTCATTGGTTTTCAAACCCAGACTTGGCTAAATTATGCCAAAATAGGTGATGATGCGAAATAATGCACCACCTGTAAATCCGGGCCACGTGCAATCTAAGGGTGAGCTGTAAAGGGGATCAAATGGCTGAAAGTGAGTAAAAGATGGTGTTTTTGGTGTTTTATGGCTGAGTCCAAGAATGTGTCTTGGATTGCCTACGTATCCTGTGTAATGTCCAAGAATCAAGCCTTAAGTAGTTCCTGGAACGAGCTATTTATAGGCACATGTCCCTCTTCTGCCCTAAGTTTAGGGCGGTTCAGTCTATTGACAAAAATACCCTTTAATGGGCCTTGCCTCCTTACCCAAGTAACCTGTTGGATGTGGGCCCAAGAGCCTAGACTGAAGTCTATGGTATCGAGTCGATGGACACCGACGCGGGTGTTCGAGCTCGGACACTTGTGGAATCTCCCCTGAGCCACGGCCTTCACTGGTACGTCTCATACCGATCCGATGTGGATCACTAACACGACTTTTCCACCGCCCGTTGGACCAATCGAGATAATTCCACGTGGAGAAGTGAATCCCGGTATCATCATAAGCCCCCCAGATCGGAGGGAAGCTCATCTCGAGATGATGATGTCGGATCTGAAAATTTGAATAACCTCTTCGACACGTGGCCACTTTAGGCGGGAACACAGCTGTCTCTCCTAGGCGATATAGGCTGTCGTAGGGTGACGTCACACTGTACCAGCATTAATGGGTGTAGGAAACGAAGCGTTTTATCCGGCCCACTATCCTTGATTCTCGCGTTATATATTCTATAACTGCCCCCGAATTTCACCCTTTCAAATCATTTGCAAGATATACACGCATATAAGGAGTCCAAGCCACAGAAGCCTCCCACTTGCTATTACAACTTCTGCAAATCTCAGTTTTCGTCTAAAATCTCAAGTAAGCCCCAGTTTACTCAAGTTTTTTCTTTGTCTTTTGTTTCTTTGCCCTCTTCACCCCCATGTCAAGTAGTGAAAGCGATTCTCAAAATAGAGAGGAGGTTGTCGGCGAAGAAGAGTCGACGGAGGAAACGATTTCTGAGCATCCAATTATCTCCGGTGAGAAAGCTACCGGAGAAGAAGAGGGAAAAGAGGGAGGAGAAGAGGAATCGTCTTCTCGACCCGTGGCCAGACGCCAAACTAGGATGAAGGGCCAAGGGCCATATGGTTGCATATCCAATCTCACCCCAGAAAAAGCAAAGTCATTTGCCTTCGATATGGCATTCCTTACTCCTCTGAACATATCAAAGTATCACACGGCCAGCATCAGTTCGCCTGTGACCCTCCCCCGGGTTTCTGCGCCATTTACGAGGCGCAATTGAGGGAGGGACTTCGATTTCCTTTCGATCCGTGTCTCATCGCAATCCTACAACACTACAAGATCTGTGTCACCCAGCTTGCTCCCAATGGGATTAGGTGTGTAATGGGATTCGTACTGGCGTGTCGAATCGCCAAGGTTGAGTTCTCGGTTTGATTATTTACGTAAGTACTATGCCTGTCGAGCTTGCGGGGCGTGGGGTGGTATACATTTCGAAGTGTCCTCGGCATCGGAATTCGTGAGAAAGGTGACCTCGTCTCAAGCGATTGGAAGCCTAATTTCTTTTTATCCGACATGGGCTGGTGGATATTGACATTCACACTTGGTATAAGAGGCGCATAAATGGCATGATCGACTTGACTCGGACGTCCCCACTTGGAGTGCGGGATTATCGAGAGCGTCCACCCGGCGTCGCCACTCGAAACTTGCATTCCCTATATCCTTATGCCGATATCGAGGCGGCTTGGTCGAGGCGCGTACCTCGAACTTGATGAGGATGTTCGCATTTTATGTAGGACCTTTATTCATTACAGCCGAGCTGCAATACTTGAGTATTTTGTACTTTTACGTGTTTATTTCAGTATTAATCGTATTCGATGTCGGTTTTCTCTGTTCGCGGTGGAACATTTCTCAAAGATGGACGCTCTGGGCAAAATGCGGACCACAAGACCCGCAGACCGAAGAAAATCCAGGACCTCGCCGGTATCAGGTCGAAGAAGCCGGCGTCTGGTGCCACATCTGCAGGGCAGAGGGGGTCATCCCGATCTTCCACCCCTGTATCAACATCTGACATCCTGAGAGGTCAACCCGACGAGCCCAGGGTGATGGTGCGAGGCGAAGGAACCTCGTCTCGAGGAAGCGTCGAGAAAGGCGACCGAGGTGCGGCATGGAGTCGGGAAGGAAACCGTAACCTTGCCCCACCAAATACCTCGAGCCGATCCACAGGATGAGTGTGGCGGAGATGGAGGCCATGACTCAGGAGGAGCTACATGACTTCATCATGAAGAGCCATCGAGCTGTGAGTCTTTCCTTTATTTCCTTTGTAGTTCCGTGATCTTTTGTCTGTTTTCGATGTTAATGGTGTTCCTTTTTGCAGACTCGACTTGCTACTAAAGTAGCTTTAAATAGAATTGAGTCTCCCTCGGAAGCTCTAGAGGAGCAGAAAGAGACTATCACCAAACTGACCTCTGACATCGAGAAGCTGAAGGCCAAAGCCAACAAGTTGGATGATCGCCGCGTGAAGCTGGAGTCCGATCTGTCCAAAGCTCAGAAAGACATAGCCGACAAGGATGTCGAGTTAGCGGCGGTGAAGTCGGAGCTGGAGAAGACGAAGAGTGAACTGGCGACGGCAATCCAAGCCCGTATCGAGCTTCAGTCTCTTCTCGATGGTCTAACGACTCGCATGGAGACGGCCAAATTGGATTTCATGGCCTCTCAGGAGCTCGAGGATGACCTTACGTTGCTGATGACTCAGGGGATGAAAGGAGGGTTCACGATGGCTCTTGACCAGGTCAAAGATGTTGACCCGACGTTTGATGTATCCATCATCGTGATGGCCTACCTGTATGATCCCGAGGCCATTCCTCGATACGGTCGGTATTTCTCAGAGTTTAAGGCGGCGTTTCGTTATACAGCAAGTATGTGACCCCTGCCTTGGAAGGTGATGGAGCAGAGAATGCAGAAAATGTCGAGTCGGAGGAACAAGTCGACCTTAACGCCTCGTCCTCCCACCAGCCAGCTGCCTGATGTTATTTTCTTGTTTGTCTTTTTAAGTACCTCGATTCGATTTGGTTGTAATACCTTTAACATTTTTATTTGTTTGAACTTGCATTTCACTGATTCGACCTTGTAAACTTGAAACTTTTCGATTTGCATTATGTCCTTTGTGTTTACATCTATACTTTTCCATGGAATGTTTTCTGTCTTTTATTGATCATTTGCCTAGGGTGTAGTCCTTTGGACTTAATTCCCTTGCAAACACTGCCTTATGGGGTGTAGTCTTATGGACTTAATTCCCCTGTTGGCCCCTCGAAGTGTAGTATGAGTACACGACTCGTAGTACACTTGAGTATGAGTCGACCTAGCATTGTACTGCCTTATTGGCCTGACTTGGCTGTTTGGTCGGAGCTCGATTCGGTTATCCTGCCTTGTCAGGCTTGTAAGGACATCGTTTTAAAAGGTCCGTACCCGACTGTCGCATATCGTGGTGCTTATGATCTGGTCGAGTTGGGTATCCATCGTGGGATCTTCCGCCTGCCTCGCCTCGTGGCTTATTGGCAGGTCGGGAGTGATATAAGCACTGTCAGTGACTTGGCTTTATTCACTTTTCCGTTTTAACCCCTCCGTGTCGAGGTATTGCAGGTTGGAGGTGATATAAGCATTGTCAGTGACTTGGCTTTATTCACCATACTGCTTCGACTCTGTCGTGTCGAGGTCTCTTGTTGGAGTCGATTTTTGGTCTTTTTTCTTCCAGCCTCCTTTTCTTTTAGACATGAGCGTGTATGTTAAGCATAATTTAGAAAAGAAAATTACTTGAATAAAATGCATTAAAAGCAACTGTCACATTGAGATATTACAAGTAACTAAAAATTGAAGTTGCGAATGTCGTAAATCGAATAAACAGCTTAAACGTAGTATTTCCGGAGATTGGTGGCGTGCCACGTCCGGAACAACTTGTCTTTGCCGTCCGATCTCCCCAATCGATCGACCACTTTTGGATGCACTTTCGAATTTTGTATGGTCCTTCCCAATTCGGCTCGAGCTTGCCTATTGGGTCACACTGCTTTTGCCGTTCTTCCTCAACACGAGGTCCCCACTTGGAAATATTTGCACTTTACCCTCGCGTTATAATCTTCGTGATATCTTTCTTTTATAATTGGCCATTCGATATGCATAACCTCTCTCTTCTCTTCGATGTTATCTTTCTCTTGAAGCGGATCGGTGGCGTTTGTTTCAACGTTATATGCGAACTTCGAGGTGAGGCCGTCCGATCTCCGCGGTATCAACGCTTTGCATCCATAAGCCATAGCGAAATGAGTCTCTGGGTAGCGAATTGGGTCTTTGTTCGATCACGACCACGATATCTTTGAGTAAGCGAGCCGCCCAATCTCGACCTTCTTCTTCCAACCGCTTCTTCAACCCAAACTTGATTTGTCTGTTTGTCTGCTCGACCTGCCCATTGGACTGAGGTCGGGCCACTGATGTCGTTCTGTGTTTGATCTCGAATTCTTTGAGCCAATCCTGCACGCGGTCATCTAGAAATTGAGTCCCAATATCCGATATCAGATACTTGGGAATTCCAAACCTGCACAAAATGTTTTCCCACAGAAACTTCTTGATGGTTTGAGCTCTGATGTCAGTGAGAGCTTTTGCTTCGACCCATTTCGTAAAATAATCAATGCGACCACAACATACTTGAAGTTACCGGGCTCGGGGCAAGGTCCGACTATATCGACCCCACTCATCGAACGGCCATACCGACTCGATGGCGCTCATTTCTCGCGCTTGTTGGTGGGTCACTACATCATGTACCTGAAAAGCCCTGCATCTGATCACCAATCGATTGGCATCCTTCGCATGGAAGGCCAAAAATAACTGCCGGTTGCATTTTCGTGCCAACATTCGAGCTCCGCAATGATTACCACAAATTCCTCGATGTATCTCTTGAGAAGATAAGCCCCTCATCTTCCGATGCACATCGTAGCCAAGGTGTTACAAGCGATTTTCGATAAAGCACATAGTCGAGTAGAGCGTACCTCGAGGCTTGCGGCTGACTTTTACGGCACGAGACTTATCGAGGCGGAGAATTCCGTCTTTTAAGAATAACGCTATCGGATCCATCCATGTCAATCCTTGAACCACTGGTTGTACGTCGACCTCGTTATAGCTTCGCTCCGCCAACATCTCTACCAGAACTTTCTTCTTCGACTTAAAATTCGATGCGAGTTTATACAACGCATCGGCCCGTTTATTCTCACTTCGGGGTACTTGCTCGACACGAACCGCCTTGAACTTTGACAACAGACCCTGAACCACTCTCAGATAACTCTTCATAGATTCTTCCTTGGCCTCATACTCGCCTCGTATATGATGCACTACGAGCTGAGAGTCACTGTATACCTGGAGGTTCTCGACCCCCAATTTCAAAGCCAGCTTCAAACCCGTGATCATTGCCTCAAACTCAGCTTCGTTATTTGTAGCCTTAAATTCGTATCGCAGAGCATAAGGGAACTCTTCTCCCTTAGGACTGACCAATAACAAACCAGCCCCAGCTCCTTCTCTACTCGAGGCACCATCGACATTGATGGTCCACTGCTTATCTGATGACTGCTTATCCTGTTCCAACTGAATTGACAATCCTTCTGCTATGAAGTCCGCTAGAGCTTGACCTTTAATGGCTGTACGAGGTAGAAACTCGATATCATACTCGGCTAGCTCGACAACCCACTTTGCCAATCGACCCGATGTCTCGGGCTTTGCCAAAATCTATTTCAGAGGCTGGTCGGTGACCACAGCGATGGGGTGTGCTTGAAAGTAGGGTTTCAATTTCCTTGATGCATGAACCAAACTTAATGCCAATTTTTCAGCCGGTGTGTATCTGATTTCTGGTCCATGCAATGCCTTGCTCACAAAATACACTGGGATTTGTCCCTGATCTCCTTCTCGGACCAACACTGCACTCACTGCCTCTTCACAGATTGCTAGATAGACCAGAGTTTCTCTCTCGCTTCCGAGTGAAAACGGCGTTGGTAAATCAGACGAGATACTCCTTCAAATCATCAAAGCTTTTGACACTTCGTCCCATTGGAGCGGACTCGCTTTCTTTAATATCTTGAAGAATGGTAGGGCCCTTTGCGGCGATATCGACAAGAATCGATTGAGGGCCGCCATCCGACCCGTTAATCGCTGCACTTCCTTTACGTTACGAGGCGTAGGCATGTTCCTGAGGGCCTCGATTTTATCTGGATTAGCTCTGATCCCCTCTCTCGATATCATGTACCCCAGAAATTTTCCAGATCGAACACCGAAGGTACATTTCTTTGGGTTAAGCTTCATGTTTGCGGCCCGCAGTACCTCAAAGACCTCTCTGACATCGACAAGAAACTGTCCTATGGACTTGCTCTTGATCAATAAATCATCAACATAAACCTCCATATTTCGGCCTATCTGCCCCTCGAAAATTTTATTGACGGCTCTCTGATAGGTGGCCCCTGCATTCTTCAGGCCAAACGGCATTGTTACAAAGCAAAACGTACCAAATTCTGTGATAAACACGGTTTTTTCCTAGTCCTGGGGGTCCATGAAGATTTGATAATACCCCTTGTACGCATCGAGAAAACCAAATACTTTGAAGCCCAATGTCGAGTCGACCAACTGATCAATCTTTGGAAGTGGATATGAATCTTTGGGGCATGCCTTGTTGAGATCTGTAAAGTCAACGCACATCCGCCAGCTCTGATCTGGCTTCTTAACCAACACTGGATTAGCTAACCAGTCTGGATAGAATCTCCTTCACGATCCCAGCAACTAGTAACTTGTCAACTTCTTTCTTTACTGCTTCTTTCCTTTCAGGAGCAAGGTTCCTCTTCTTTTTCCGTATAGGTTTCTTTTTTGGGTCGACGTTGAGTCGATGTACCGCTATGTCCGCCGACAGACCTGGCATGTCATCTGCCTTCCATGCAAAAACGTCTCGATACTCAGCTAGGAGGTGGACCAATGCTTTTGTGTCGGGGTGTGGCATCCACTTCCCGATCTGGACCCCTTGGCCTTCTTCCTCCTTCCACACTCGAACCTCCTCGGTCAGGTCGGCGGACACCCAGCTCCGATCCTCCTCTTCCTCAGGTATCAATTCTTCAACCAGCACCTGCCCCACACCTTTTCCTTTAATTGTAACCAGGCTACAGTTCCTGGCTACCTCGATGTCTCCTTTGACTTCATGGGTTCCGTACCAGGTGGGGAACTTCATGCTGTTGTGAAATGTCGAGATGATGGCTCTGAGATCATATAAAGCTGGTCGACCTAATATCGCGTTGTACCACTGAAGGGCCTTAACTCTGACATAGGTCATTTCCATTGTTCTACCTTTTTCCCCGTCTCCAACCGTAGTTAACAAATTGATCGACCCGACGGGGTGGATGGCTTGCCCTGTAAACCCAAATAAAGGGGTAGATAACGGAATAATGTCTTCATCTTTCAACCTCATGGCTTTGAAGGCTGAGTAGTAGAGGATATTAACAGCGCTCCCACTGTCGACACAAAATCTTTTTATTTGCCCCCGGCTTATCACCGCCTCGATTACTAATCCCTCGCTATGGCTGTGTGAACTCGGAACATCATCTTTGGGTCCATAACCCACTTTTGTCATAAACCTGATCTTCTTTGACTCTCTAGATCTGTCTGAAGAATGCCGACTAGATCGGGGCCTATCCGATTCACGCTCTGCAACAATCGTGTTGACGTCACACCCAGCGCGATTATCCCGATGAGGGTCTCGATTCGGATCTTCTCGATAGTCATCACGACGATTATCTTGATAGTTCGGCTCGGATGACTGTCTTGGCGATTTCGATTGTCACGGCGCGAGATCGGTCTTTCTTTCCATTATAAGTTTTCCTCTTGTACTCTCGGCGGCCCTTTGGCTCGTCTTGTTACGACTTTGTCAATCACCTCATCAATCGACCTCTTGAATACAGCGTCGATATCTCTCTTCAAATCGAAACACTCCTCCGTGTCGTGCCCCACATCTCGGTGATAGTCGCAATACTTGTGAGTATTTTACCTTTTCTCTGGGTCCTTAAACATCGGCTTGGGTGTTCGGGCTATATTCTTTTTGATCATAATCGCCAGCACCTCCCCCCGTGATCGATTGAGGGGTATAAAATCTCGTTCTTTCAGGTTCCCTTTCTTTCCAAGCCGATCTGAGATCGGAGCTGTCAATCGATCAAAGACATTGGTCTTGCTTTCCTCGTTCCGACCCACTAGGTGACCGCGAGTGCGGCCGGAGTCGTTCCTCGAATGAGGCCAAGTGAAATGGTGTGCAAGCGCCTTGCGCTTCTTCACCTTGGCAAAACTTATGGACTATGTTCACACATTCGTCCAGATCATTCGGCATCTTCTTAGACAATTTGTCATACAACTTCATATTTCGCAGACCTCCAACGAAAGCATTAACCTGCAGTGCATCACTAGCATTATGCACTTTCATGGCCTCAAGATTAAAGCGTCTCATGAAGTCGATAGTCGACTCCCCTTTCTCTTGCTTGATATTCATGAGGTGTGTAGCACTGAGGTGGAACTTCTTATTCCCAATGAAAGCATCTCGAAATTTTTGTCCCAGCTGTAAGAAACTTGAGATCGACCCGGGGCGTAGCTTGTGGAACCACTCTCGAGCTCGACCTGTGAGCAACGTGTCGAAGGCACGACACTTCATGGCATCATTTGCGTTCCTCAACCTCATCAACGATATATATCGATACAGATGGTCCTCTGGGTCCGTAGTACCGTCATAAGGTTCCATCTTGGGTGGTTTGAATGACTCAGGCATCGTGTATATCTCTATCTCGGGACTAAATGGCGATTCGAGCCATTCTGTGACCTGTTCCTTCCCTACATGCGGTTGAACTCATTTCGGATACTCTCCTCCGACACTGCGGCTTTGTTGGCTTTCTTGTCCAGGACGTCTGTGGGCGTTAGTCACGCTGATTTCAATTGCGCCTTCCTCACATTCTTCTTGAGGTTCGACATGCCTCTTCCCTTAGCCTTATCAGCCTCCTTACGACCCAGAGGGTCCAACAAGTGTTCTTCAGGGGGATTAAAGATTCCCTTACCTATGAATGCCGGCGCCACCACCCTTTTGGCGTCTTCATCTAAAGATGCTAAGTGATCTCGCCATATCCTGTAGGCTGCGGGGGCCGAGGCACTGGTGGATCTGCAGCTGCTGAGTCTAGATCCGAGTGGGGACTTCTTGAATCGAGATGGAACCCTGCTTGGATCTATATCCGTGTGCTCTTCGATCTGCATGTTCTTCTTGTTCGCGGTTTCTTCCTTCTTTGGTGGTGCCATACGATTTCTTTACCAACTCACCGGTAGAAGGCCCTCCTTCTAGCGCCAAATGATGATGCAAAATAATGCACCACCTGTAAATCCGGGCCACGTGTAATCTAAGGGTGAGCTGTAAAGGGATCAAATGGCTGAAAGTGAGTAAAAGATGGTGTTTTTGGTGTTTTATGGCTGAGTCCAAGAATGTGTCTTGGATTGCCTACGTATCCTGTGTAATGTCCAGGAATCAAGCCTTACGTAGTTCCTGGAACGAGCTATTTATAGGCACATGTCCCTCTTCTGCCCTAAGTTTAGGGCGGTTCAGTCTATTGACATAAATACCCTTTAATGGGCCTTGCCTCCTTACCCAAGTAACCTGTTGGATGTAGGCCCAGGAGCCTAGACTGAAGTCTATGGTATAGAGTCGATAGACACCGACGCGGGTGTTCGAGCTCGGACACTTATGGAATCTCCCCTGAGCCACGGCCTTCACTGGTACGTCTCATACCGATCCGATGTGGATCACTAACACAGACTTTTCCACACGCCAACTGGACCAATCAGATAATTCCACGTGGAGGAGTGAATCCTGGTATCATCAATAGGCTTAAATCATTGCTTTTGATTTATTTGTTACGATTATAACGTGTGTGAAGTGCGTTACGGTATGTGTTAGGGGCGGAGACAGGATCTCGGGTAAGGAGGGTAATAAATTTTTTGAAGGCAAATAAAAATTTTAAGGGGGGCAAACGATATGCTTTGTACATATATTAGTGTAATTTTTCCGGATCAAGAGGGGCAGTTGGCCCCCTTGTTGCATGTAGCTCCGCCACTGTATGTGTAGACACGGAACCAATCCTGTAAATACCGGAATAAATTATGAAATATACTACGAGTTACTAATAACTACGAAAACCAAACTCAGAAATATGCCGAAAACTTATACATAACAAGAACAGATACAACAAACAGTTTAAAAACTAGAAACCGTTGAAACAAATATGCAATAGATGAACCAGAAATGTAAAGATGTGAAGAAATAAAAGAAATCAAACTGAGGTGAGTGTATTCATCAGGCATATACTTGAGACAATATTGCTTTGATCACGTGCCCACGGTTGTTAACAAACCTCTTACATCCATGCTTCGCTTCTGTTGCGCCTCTGAGACAACAATGTGTTTGGGCTTAGTTGTAGAATCCACATTGATTTCTTGCTGAGAACATTTCCTAGCTCACTACATCACTAATCAAAGTGATCACAAACCTAGACCGTAATCTCGTTATCTTCATAAGCCTCGGGGTTAGCGTTTGTGTATTTTTATGTATACCCAGTTCTAAGATTCATCAAACTAGGAATTCATCCTTAACTTGAATTTTACGACGCGGTATAATACGACGCGCACGTGCACATCATAAAAACACTGTTTTCTCGTAGTGACATACCGTTGAACTACCAACTCTCCCAAAACATTAATTTGATGCAGTAATAGATAATTAACATTTTATATAATTTAACACGTCCTCAAGTGTGGGTGTTGAATTACCATCTCTCCCAACTTTCCCAAAGATTAAGTTGATGGGGAAATAGAAAATCAACATTTTATATAGTTTAACACTCCCTCAAGTGTGGGTGTTAATTTCCATCTCAACTAAAAGTTTAAGCTGATGAGGTAGATATTAACATCTCTCCCTGGAGTGTAGGCATATAAAGGAACTACAAGGGTCAATAAAGAGACCCAAAACTTACACAATGCCACAAAGAGACTCAACATTTGCACAATATAAAGAGGTACATAATTAACAGCGGCCCCTCAAGTGTAGGCATATAAAGACACTACAAGAGCCGACAAAGAGACGTAAAAGTTACACAATGCCAACAAAGAGACCCAACACACTTACACACGCCCCTCAAGTGTGGGTTTTGAATTACCATCTCAACCAAAAAATTGCACCGATGAGATAGATAATTAACCTTGACCCCTTAAGTGTAGGCATATAAAGGCACTACAAGTGCCAACAAAGAGACACGACACTTACACAATGCCAACGAATTGACCTTACACTTGCACAATATAAATGAGGTAGATAATTAACATCGCCCCTCGAGTGTAGGCATATAAAGGCATTACAAGGGCCAATAAAGGGACACAACACTTGCATAAAATAAATGAGGTAAATAATTTACATCGCCCCCTCAAGTGCACAATATAATTACGGTAGATAATTAACATCATCCCCTCGGGTGTAAGCATATAAACGCACTACAAGAGCCAACAAAGAGACCCAACACTTACACAATACCAACTAAGAGACCCAACACTTGCACAATATAAATGAGAAAAACAATAATGTTGGGAGCAAGGTTTGAACCGATTATCTCGTGCTCTGATACAATGTTTGAATTACCACATCTCCCAAAATTTTACGCTGATGAGATGGTAGATAATTAACATACAACCATCCAAAATATTAAGCTGATGGGGAAATATAATTAACATTTTATATATTTTAACACGTCCATCTAGTGTATATGTAGATATTTAACATTTTATGTTCTTTAACATGCCCCTCAAGTGTGGGCACAACCATCTCTCCCTCCCAAAATATTAAGCTGACGATGGCATAGATAATTAACAATATTTCGTATACTTTAACACGCCCCACAAGTGTGGCCGTTTTTTGGCAGAGGCCCAACACTTTTTTATACTACATATGTCTCAAAATGTAATTTCATTTAGTTTTTTAAATTTTGTCACACAATATAAAACCATTTAGAAAATCAATTAGCATTTATTATAATTTTCTTCTTTTACCCCTCATTTCTTTTCCACAAACGAAAGATTATTGAAGAAAGATTATTGAAGAAACCGGACTAACGCCAGAAATTCAACCGGAAAGAGCCGGACAAAGACACCACTCGTTGGACCAAATGCAAAAGCCTAGTAAACTAGAATCACAAAAAACAACCAGTGAAACAAGCCAAGCAAGGAATCTCTTGGGGCGGGATGAGCAGAAAAGGGAAGAAAATTTCTTGAAAATGCAGTAAATGCAGGTGTGCTTAGACATGGCCACCAACACGAAATCCTTACTAGGCGATACAAAGCCAAACAAAAACAACAGAATAACGAACGACAAATCAAACCAAAAGCACTGGAAGCCTAGATCCGCAAAAACTCCGCCACCGTACGGTATAGAGAAATCAAAAGAAAAACTCTCATCCCGAATGAGCAGACAAAAAACATAGGAGTTGGGTCTGTGGCAAAACCACCAGAGAAACTCTGGCGACGGCAGCCTGAAAACAAAAAGGAAAAACAAAAAACATACAAATCTTTCCCCCCGAAACATGCAACAAAATCCACGGTCTGAAAAACACTTCTCTTGATGTCAACCGTCAAACCACCTTCGGCCGGCATCCGGATAATCAAAACCAAGAAAGTCCCCAGACCAAAAGGAGCCCGAGAGACCTTATAATACCCACGATGCTGCATAGAATCGAAACGCCGGCCATTAAGATCGCCAAAGTCGGTGGAAAAAGCAAGAGAATGTTATTCAGAGGAAAGAAGAAAAGAATAGAAGAAGATCTGCTAAAAATAAAAGAAAACCATAAATAAGAGAAAAAGGTCGGTCGGTGCCGGAAAAGGTTTTCGGGTGTAGACGGGTGAGAGGAAAGTTAGAGAGAAGGCAGTGGGAAATTTTTAGTTAGAGAGAGGGAGTTTGGATCGAAAAAAAAAAAAATCCTCTTTTACCCCTTATTTATTTTAGGGGAAAAGGGTCAGAAGGACAAAAAATGTATAAAAAAAAGGGATGGAATGATAACTTCTATTTTTTGTGGTTAAAAAAGACAAATTTATAGTAGATGCAACGAAATACCATGATTTTTTTGTGTGGTAAAGATGGAGTAAATGCCGTGCCATAAATTGGAGTAAATGTCCTGTCATAATTTGATGAGTAATACTAAATCTGTCAAATCAATTTATTCAACCTTTTAAATATAAAATAATAACAGAAATGAGTCCATGATAACCTTCACACATTTAAAGCCTTTGACTTATACCCCTTAATCACATTGTAATAAAATATCAGACACTTTTACTTCCCACATTCTACATTTGAAACTTGATACGACACTTTTAATTCCCGTTGTTACTTCACTCGTAATTGTTACTATATGTTGAAAATAATCATTCTTATTGCATTCTTACTTCATGTTTTATTGTCACTTCACTCGTAATTGATACTATATGTTGGAAATGATGCTTTTCATTGCATTATTACTTCATTTGTGACTGTTACTTCACTCGTAATTGTTACTGTATGTTGGAAATAATCATTTTATTGCATTGTTACTTCACTTGTTATTGTTACCTCACTCGTAATTTTTTCAATACATTGGAAATTACTCCCTCCGTCCCAATTTGTTTGGGACATTTTGGAACTTACAATATTTAAGGAGACATCAATTAATAGGTTGTCTAGTCGTTTAAAACTTGACTAATTTACCTTTTTGTCCTTTTTATATGTAACACCATTTTCACTTTATAAAATACATTGGGACAATTAGGCAATTAAATTGAGTCTAATTAGCTATAGAGTTATGAGACATATTTTGAGGCAGCTATAAATGGAATAAGTCTCAAACAAATTGGGACGGATGAGTATCATTCTTATTACATTCTTATTTCACGTGTTAATGTTGCTTCACTCATAATATATATATATATATATATATATATATATATATATATATATATATATATATATATATATATATACATACATACACACACACTTGGAAAATATCATTCTTGGGTGGTCAGTCTTAACCGATGCATACTCATGATTGCTTTTTTTTTAAATTTTTTTTTTATAATTGGATAACAGTTTTGTGAAGATTCAATTTCCTATAATTACTCCACCTTTTTTTTTAAAACAAATTTTATTTCATAGAAACTTTTGAAACTCACGAAGCCGAGTTTCTAGCTTTAGGGAAAGACTGAAGAAAAGAAAAACAAGAAAACCAGCAATAACTAAAGATCAAATATTTTCTTTTTCCTTCGAACTCTCTGAGCCGGTGTAACGCCCCGTTCCCGGATACCGAGTCCTTATCCGGAAAAGTGCGTTCGGCACGCATAGCAATAAATAAAATTTAATGCATACACGTCAGCCTCATCAATAATCAGAGATACTAAACGACGCGGAAGCTAAAAGATAACTCGGAAATTAAAATTAAAACCAAACATCTGAAACGTCTCCCAAAAACCGAACCAGAGTTACAAGTGTTGTTCTACAAAAACCGAATTCAAAAGAGAAACTAAACATCCAAAGAACATCATCCAAATCTTAGAGTACCACAAGCTCGGAACTCCCTTAACAAAACTAAAATAAAAGGAAAGATAACGAAACTACAAAGAAACCGCTGGACTCCAAGCTTAGATCCCATTCATTCCTCGTCCTCAGGATAACCCTCAGCCGTCTCGTCATCCTCCGGATACACATCTAAAAGAAAGAAGGGACAAAACACAGAGGAATAACGGGTGAGTACAAAGTACACAGTGACATAAGTAGGTTCCTCACTATCATAGCTACTCAACCAGTAAGAAGGCGTCGCCGTCTTTTATTAACTTTTCCGTTATTAACCTAGCTACCTATCACATTGCGTTCATGGCACAACATGAGGTCCCTAGGGTTTCTAGCTTAGCTCGCTATTTGTCACGCTAAGGTTGGCAAGGACACATCGATCGGTAATTCACGCGCACCGTTACGATTACGACTACTAAATTACGTCTCGATGTGTATGCGAACAACTTGTGTTCGATAGTGCGGCCCGACTTGTGCATATACTCTCGTGGAAGTCCGGATGACCACAGAGGCACACATCACATCGGGCCATATACACATCGGCGGAGTATAAGCGTGCCTTACGCAAAGCCTCCAAAAGCATTTAATCTTTTAGCTAACACATATGTAATTTGTTAAGTGTTTAACTAGCCACCTAGTTCATTCACATAAAAGGCCCCTACCATCTACTCAAGGTCTGAGACCACTGAGACTCTAACCTCCTAGCACATACACAGACAATGGCGAACACTAGCTCGTCAAAGCACTAAGTCCGTCAAGGCTCTCCGCACGGTCCCTACGACGATCACGGTTAGTGAAAACTCTGTAAAGCCGAGTTACGTGCGCGTGGGAACTCCGCCAGGACTTAGTTCAAGATTAGAGATCATATTATAAAGCCCGGACATGGGCTGACACCATGAAATATCTCAAACTAACATTTGCCCAACCAGGCTCTTATCTGTACGGATGGATAAGTTATCCGTACGGATAAATGCCCCAACCATCCGGATAACTTACTGTATTCCCAAAACTCCAAACCGGTGACTTATCCGTGCGGATAAGCCTTATATCTCTGCGGATAGCCCCAAAATCTGCACAAAACTGCGAGCGATACATCACGATTTCCAACCCAAAACCAATCCAAATTCCATCTTTTATACACCAAACAGCAGTAAAACAGGTAATAAACATACAAAACTCCAACTCACTGATTGGGCCCCTAAAATAGTACGAAGTCTAGCCACGTTACCTTTTGATTGCGTGGTTCTACGATTCCAAGCCCTCGAAGCACCAACAAGCCTTAAGCCTTGAACCTAAACAAACAACCAGACCTTAGAACCTTCCTATGATGTCAAAACAGCAGCAAGCAACACCTTGATGCTATTCATCAAGTTCTAAGCCAAAGAAGATGAAAAACTCACCGGAACGAAATCACAAATCGTTTGTATCGGGAGAATCACTGCGATCCACGAACCTTTTCTTCTCTGATGTACGCACAAGCGAGCCACGGATCAAACACCAAAATTCAACCTAGGGTGAGCCTTTGATGGAATAGCGCCTCTTACGTCTCGAGCGCAAGAAGAAAACAGGCGAAAGAGAAGTGAGGGTCAATTCTATTTTCCCGTTTAAATACCCCGACAACTTTAATTCCCGTATACGTCGGCCAATCAGAATATTTCCTTTTATTCTAATTTTTTATTCCTTTATTTAATCCTTTTAATTAAATAAAAACATAAAACCCCAATTATCATTAAAAGACAAAATTGCCCTTTTCGTAAAAATCGGGATGTTACAGCCGGAGTTAACTTCACCTTGGTATCCTTATTGGCATCCCTATCAGATATGTAACCAGTCAATCGAGCCTTTGGGTGTCAAAATCCTTATTTTGTAGCTCATCCAAGACAGAGTTGCGGCTATCTATACCTATTGAGTTTGTAGCAATAGCTTTGGCGTTTTCATCGGTGCCCGGTATAGAAAGCATCTCAAAGGAATTGCTTGTAGGTAAGTCATTTGCAATTACAATTCCTTTAAAAACTAGAGAGGGTGCAACATATGTCCCTTCAACCCTGCCTGCATTGACATGATCCTGTCCCATACTAATATCAGAGTAGTTGACCCCACGGCTGGATCCCTGTCCAACAATTGGAGCTGAGTCTAAGTGTAGCCCTCCCAACTGCAGCCTTGTGTCCACACTTGTTGCACTTATCTCACTTGAAGCCATGTCAGTAGTTGTAGTTTCTCCCTCCTTTTGATATAGCTCGTCGGTCTTCAAAATTGAAGCTTAAATTGAGCCTTTGCTTGGGTCAAGTTCGATAGCAGTTGATGTTTTGTTGTCCTATCTATCATGTCCTCATCAGACCACTTGCTACTAACCCCTTCCTCCAGGATTGAAGATTCAACCATCACCCGTTTTCCTTTATCCAGCTTTTCCTGCTCCACAGCTTTGATACTTGTACTGATTTCTAACACCAATTCAGCCCCTTTATCAATATCAGAAATGTTGTATGTTTTCCCATATTGGGCAGTATCCACATTGTATCCCTCAGCTTTTTGCTTTGGTCTGAATTCTTTGTGTATGTGTGTCTCATATTTGTGTGTGAAAGTGTGCAGAAGCTCTGGTATTTAACTGTACAAGAATGTTCTTCATGTCCTATGTGCCAACAAACTCTACAGTACGATGGTAAAGCCATTTCAAGCTCGATTGCTTGCCAAAAGCCAGTCCCTATTTCACTCGGAATCCAAACACGAGATGGCAACGAATCCAACAAATCAATCTCTACATGCACTCTTGCAACTGAGGGTCTATTAAGATGTTCAGTCGCATTATCTATCCGTAATGGCTTGCTAAAAGATGAAACTAGAGAGAAAATAAATTCCTGATTCACCAAGTGAATAGGTAGCATAGGCAAAGATAACCAAATCGAAACTATTGAAGGTTCCCGATCAATACGAAAATTTGAAGACCATTTAAGGATTCGCATTGGTTTTCCGTTAACATTCCAAATAGATTTTGAGAACAAGCGTAATCTGCACGGAGAGCAAATCAAAGAAGAACATGCTTTTGGTCAATTAACCCTACAAGAGCAGTACCTTTAAAGTTTTGCACAGCGAGAAATTTGCGATTCATCTCCAAGCTAGGCTTTCCTTGGGAGAATTTACCTAGTAAGGTAGTTTCAATTACTCGGGGGATTGTAATCGCTAGTTCCCCTTTGAAAGTGCCATGGACGAAATCCGATGAGAGTAGAGCAGCACGCCATGGATTCCGGTGATTTGCGGCTGGTGGAGGATCGTTGCGAATGGATTCCGGTGGCAGAGTGGCCATTTAAAAGATTAGAGGAAGAAATCGCCATGGAAGAAGCAGAGAAGCTTTTGGGAGTTTTGGGAAATTAGGCGTTTCACCATTTTTTTCCTAATTCATAATTACTCCACCTTTAATTGCTAGGATTTAGTTCCCTTTATTTAGGTTTTGGTTGTAACCACCAACTATATATGGAAAAAAAAGTATACATACATAATTATAAAATAGGGGTATTAATCGGAACTGTAAATTAATTTTTTCTTTATTAATCATGTGTGTACTTATAACTTGATTTATTAGTAAATGTGTTTTTCTTGGCAAAAGTCTATTTATTATATATCCACATATTATTTTCACTACTTTACGATCGTTGCATTAATTGCTGTCAAAAGGTATTTTAGACTTTTCATTAAAATTAATTTACATAACCAACCTAACCAATTTTTTTAAACGGTGTGAAATATCCAAATAGACATATATTTTGGTACAGACAACGGAGGTAGGGGTTTTTTTTTTTTTTTTTTTTTTTTTTTTTTTTTTTTTTTTTTTTTTTTAAAGAGGCCCAACACTTGGTTTTTTGGAAGACTATGCTTGCAGCAGGGTTTGAATGCATGACCTCTCGCTATGAAACTATTTTTAAAACTATCATCTTTTTAAAAAACTTAACCAGATGGGATATATAGTACATAATTAACATTTTATATACGTTAACGGTCACTCCATTGTTAGCTTTTTGCATTTGTATCAATGTTTACAAGATTGTGGTAGTAACATTACCTAATAACAATTAGCCACGGCTACCACATTACAATTGTGGCCCAATGATAGACACGACAAATTTTTACAGCCTTGAGTATTGTACAAGCATGTTGTGTCATTTATCACAACAGTAATTATTGTCGTGACCATACAATTTTCCTTTGTCTTTTTTTTCTTTCTTTTTTCCTTGATTCAAAGTCAGCTGTGTTTAGATTGGATAGATTCTTGGTTTCTCCAGATGTTATTAATATTTGGAAAAATCTTTCTTTGGTTGCTCTTGAGAGAGGAATTTCATATCATTGTCCCCTTCTACTAAAACAAAATGATAATGACTTTGGGCTTGTTCCCTTTAAATTTTTCGATTATTGGATGGAACATGCGGACTTTGATGATATTGTGTCTCAAGCCTAGAATGATTGTAGTCCCGGTGGTAGACTTGGTTGGGTACTAAAGGAAAAGTTGAAAAATGTGAAAAAAAACTCTTAAAAACTGGAGCAAAACCGTTCTTGCTAATCTGAAAGAAGATGTCAACCGTTTTTTTTTTTTTTTTTTTTTTTTTTTTTTGAACAGCCAAGATATAATCATTATCAGCAAGATGCTAAAACAAGTTACAAAATGTTTCCAACAGGTCCAAAAATTAGCCAAGCAGCTTGTTGAAAATTTAAAAAGTCCTCCATCCTAAAGTGATTATTCCAAACCCCAAGCCATCTGACAAACTCGCCAAAAGTTCCAAAAAAAAGATCATGATATATCCATATCTAACTATCACCGATATCTTGCTGATAATGATTATATCTTGGTTGTTCAAAAAAAAAAAAAAAAAAAAAAAAAAAAAAACTTAGATGCATAAGTTTGATGTTCTAGCAGAGAATAAAACCTTAGATGAAAAGGAGGCTGAGAAGAGGATTAATGCGATCAATACTTTGTTTGAGAAAGACAAGATTTTTATAATATCTTTGAGACAAAAATCCAGGTCAAATGGATTCATGAAGGTGATGATAACTCAAAATTTTTCCATAGCGTGATCAAAGGTAAAAGAAATAAAAATTATATTTTTGGGATGGTATTGGATGGGAAATGGACTGAGAATCCAGAGGATATCAAGTTGGAGGCAGTCAATCACTTTAGTAATTTGTTTAAAGAAACAAGGAGATCGAGACCATCTTTTGAGAGTGACAAGTTTAGCAAGTTGTGTAATGATATGAGAAATGAATTAGAAAGGCCTTTTGATGATATTGAAGTAAAGAAGGCGGTTTGGAGTTGTGGTAGCAACAAGGCACCGGTCCGACGGTTTCACTCTTGGTTTTTAAAGCGCAATGGAACCTGGTGAGAAGTGATGTTATGAATTGTATCAAGGACTTGAAGTTCGGGGACTCTTGGCCGGTTGCAATTCCTCCTTCATCGCTTTGATTCGAAAAGAACAATCCCACTCATTTCAAAGACTTTAGGCCTATTAGCTTGATCGGTTCGGTCTACAAAATTATTTCAAAGGTCCTTGCTGAGAGATTGAAGAAGGTTCTTAATAAAATTATAGGGGCTATCAAACGGCTTACGTTGCAGGGTAGACAGATTTTTAGCGGTGTGTTGGTGGCTAATGAGGTCGTGGATTTTGTTAAAGAAGAAAGCAACACGCTTTCATTTTTAAGGCAGATTTCGAAAAAGCTTTTGATTCTGTTAATTGGGCATTTTTGGATTCTATTATGGGTCAAATGAATTTTAGGGGTACTTGGAGGAAATGGATCCGTGGCTGCTTATTCTCTGCTAGAGTTTCAGTACTAATCAATGGTAGCCCCACTAAGGAATTTCGGATGGAAAGAGGTATTAGACAAGGAGATCCTTTTTCCCCGTTTCTTTTTTTGCTCATTGCCGATGCTCTTAATGTTATGATGTGCGAAGCGGTGCAGAAAATTATGTAAAAGGGATATATTTGAACAAGGGAGGTCTAAAAATTTCTCACATTCAATTCACCGATGATGCCATATTTTTTGGAGAATGGGCTATTGACAACCTTTTAAATCATTTCTACGGTATCAGGGTTGAAAATAAATATGGGTAAGAGTAAATTGTTTGGTTTAAATGTTTGTGACATGGAGCTTAGTAAGGGTGCGGATGCTTTGCATTGTAACTCGGGTTCTCTACCTTTTATGTATTTGGGTCTTCTTGTTGGGAAAAACATGAATATAATCTCTTCTTGGCAACCGGTCATCAACAGGATGAAGCAAAAATTAGCTGGGTGGAAAGCTAGACTCTTATCTGTGGGAGGCAGATTGACACTGATCAAAGCGGTTATGGGGAGTCTACCCGTGTACTATTTCTCTGTTTTTCATGCTCCTATTGCTGTGATACGGATCTTAGAACAATTGAGAGCTCAATTTTTTTGGGAGGGGCAAGGGCGAGAGATACACTGCTTGGATTTCTCGGAACACAATATTGAAGCAAAAATCGCTAGGGGATTGGGGTGCAAAATATTGTCTTACTAGGAAAATGGTGGTGGAGGTCGAAAATAGAAGATGGTGTGCTGTGGAATGAAGTTATTAGTGCGTTGTATGGCAAGGAAGAAGGATTTAGTGAGGGAGTCGGGAGGAGTGGAAAGGGTAAAGTGTGGTGCAGTATTGTAAAAAATGGGTTCCACATTGAAAATAAAGGGGTGAAACTTCTATCCTCTGTTGGGTGGAAACTA
The DNA here is from genome assembly GCA_026214975.1 of Gentiana macrophylla. Classification (NCBI taxonomy): domain Eukaryota; kingdom Viridiplantae; phylum Streptophyta; class Magnoliopsida; order Gentianales; family Gentianaceae; genus Gentiana; species Gentiana macrophylla. The sequence continues at coordinate 26,554,884 of CM047810.1, read as the reverse complement.
GGCATAGGAAATAAAATGAGATTTTGGAAAGATTCTTGGGTTGGGGAGCGTACTCTTGAAGTAGATTTTCCGAGACTTTTTCGACTTGAGAAAGATAGTGAGTGTGTGGTGAGTGATCGAGGGAGGTTTGTAGAGGGGGTTTGGTGTTGGGATTGGGAGTGGAGAAGAGAGTTAAGAGGAGAGAGTTGGGGAATTTATTGATCTTAATGCTTTGCTCTCTTATGTATCACCCATTGCAGGCAATGTCGACACATCATTTTGGAGGCTTAGTTTCAATGGTATCTTTTCAGTGGCACGGTTAAAGAAGATCATGCTTAATGTGTCAGCATTCAACGATCGTTCTATTTCTTTTTCTTGGAGGTGGAATAATGTTGTTCCGTCAAAAGTTAACATTTTTAATTGGAAGGTTGCACACAATCGAGTTGCCACACGCACTCATGTTGCAAACAGAGGTATTGCGGTTGACGATCAATTATGTCCTTTACGCAGGAGGTGGATGAGGATATTTCACATTTATTTCTCTTTTGCTCATTTACCTCATATATTTGGTGCAAGATTTTTGTTTGGACTTGATACCCAGTTGAATTTTACGGTTGGGATTCATTCTTCCATCACATTCCTTTAGCGACAAGGCATGGTGAGAAATCTTTAATATGGGATTCTATCAAAAAGGTTGTTTTTTTTGTCTATTTGGATGGCTAGAAACTCTGTTGTTTTTAACTCCAAAGTTTCCAATGCCAACAATTTATTTGGAGAGATTCAAGGAAGAAGCTTCGCGTGGATAACTACAAGAAAAAGCAGTATCAACAATGATCGGACGACTTGGACAAACAATCCTCTTTCTTTGAGCAACAGTAATGACTAGTTGGGTATTGAATCGATGTTTGTTCGGTTTGGAGTTGTTGAGTTTGTCTTGTTTGTTTTTTAGTTTGGTGAATTGACATTTTCTACGGCTTGGATATATTTTTTTGTAATCTGAAACTTTTGTTATCTAGCGTCTTGCTAGATTTTTATAAATAAAATTTCTTGTTGTTCAAAAAAAAAAAAAAAAAAAAAGTCAGCTATGTTCAAAGGTCCACTATATATATATATATATATATATATATATATATATATATATATATATATATATATATATATATATATATATATATATATATATCTTGTTAAGCAGTTCATTAAAAATAAAAAGTAAAAAACCTTTTTATAGTGATTGAGTGTTTACTCATTTAGTATAAGTCTAAGTCTACTTACATGAAGCTTCCAAAAAAATAATTTTCAAAATGTAATAAAATACAATCAAGGGTTTTGTTTCCCCGAATAAGAATGTAATTCAATAAATCAAGTTGAGTTTGAGTTGATTCAAAGTTCTAGCATTTGGGCAAATCATGAGGTGGCGGAGGTATCGTAGTTGAGGGCGTTGGCCCGTTCTCAACAGCAAACACAAATCCCAAACCGGTATGCAAATGTGCGTCCCAAGTGACAATGAAAATACCACATACCCGGATTGTCAACTTGAAACCGAATAACAGCCCATCCGACCACTGGGCGCAATCGTATTCCTCAATTGTGGGTTAACGGTTAAACTTCCGGGTGTCCTTTGCTTTGCATTGAAGTTTCCGAAGCCTTGTGCCAAAACATAGAAATTGAACCCATGCAAGTGCATTGGGTGGTTATCCACTGTCACTAACGTGGTGTCTTGCAATACAATTTGAACTGTTGAATTGAATTTAAGAGGTTTCACTTTTGTTGACTTTGTAGTCATCACTAATGCCGGGTTCAAAATATTATTACCATCTGTGTAGTTGAACACCAATGGAGGTTGATTCGGAAAATCGGTGGTATATACTCCGGCTGTATTCTTATTGTAGAATGCTTCCAGCATCGAAGTCTTGGAAGGTAGTAGGAATGACGCATTATTCATGCTAGCAAAGAACTCTTTGGCCAAGAGGACCGGGCAACTAGCATTTCTGGTCCTCCACAAGCGCTAAACTCAATCCAATTGTGACAAACATTTGCTCATCTACCTCACGAGGAACATTCCCATAGAAGGGTGCTGAAACAAGCCCCGTCAAACTGGTGTAGAATTTATTGGCTGTCTGGGTATCATTAAGAGCCGGAAGGATAGGCATTTTTGGACGTATATTTTTTGGCGCATGCGTATATGCTAGAATCCCAGTTGTGGTGGTGTTGTCAAATCCTCCAGAAACGGTGGCTTTGTATGCACGTGCTGCCATGTAATACATTGCAGGAGGTTGATTGGCGGTCAAGAGAACATCAACTGTCTGAGCTGAGCCGATTACAACAACATCGGTGGTATAAGGATTTGTGTATGAGGCATCAATTGCAACAACTGTGAAGGTGTGTCCGGCTATCTTAAAAAAGAGATTGGTACTAAGAGCAGTGTTGATAATGCGGAGCAAATATGTTTTGCCATGTTGAACATTAATCTTGAATACTTCTGATTTCCAAGCATAAAGTGGGAGGGAACAAAAAAAGAATAATGAATACTATGATTTTAATCATTAAACAAGTTTGGAAATATATGTAGCAAACATGCAGGTGTGAGCATTCTTCCTTCAATATACATGCATAACATAATAGTACTTACCGTTTGTTGAGCATGGATATAAAGCGCCAGGTAGGCCATTCATGGTATAAGCATTGGATATATTGAATGGAGCTCCGGTAATTAGTGATTGTTGGTCCATTTCAACGATGTTTCCTTTCCAATACTCTCCTGCAATAACATGATTTTGTTTGTTGAACATTAATAATATTTTCTTTTTCGATTGTATATTTATCGAACACATATATAGTAATATCCTTTGAGGAATAATCAATACCTAAGATAATAGGAAACTCTCCATCAGGCTTCCGAAATGGGTAAGACCGACCATTGGATGGACGAATGATGAGTGCGCCATGAACAGTTTCCCTCATAAAGGAAGAGTGTGCATGCCACCAAAGAGTTCCTTCTTGTTGTGTTATGTTAAACCTGTACGTATACCTATCACCCGGGACAATAGGACATTGAGTAACATATTCAGGTCCGTCTGCCCATGGAGTCAATTTTTGAAATATTCCATGCCTGCATATGCAATATATATCTTAGATCACTGACTGACATGTGTATTGACTACTGAGTAGCTCATTATGTACACAGAAAATAATGTCAAATGATTATCCAAAAATGAAAACTTCTTACCAATGAATGCTGAGGTTGTAAGGTGAGTTGTTAAGGACATGAATGACGAGGGTATCACCCTCATCTACATAGATTGTAGGTCCGGGATAGGTTCCATTTACAACCGTGATCACGTTTTTCTCACACAGGCGCTCGAATTCTTGATCATGCACCTGTAATCACCAAAACGAAATATTATTGTTCATTACATGCAAATATGATGAAGGAAGAATAAATGTACATGTAAATTAACAGGTAGGGCTTAAGCTTACATCAAATGTATAGTCTACAACTTTTGCAGAAGCAAATGAGGAAGCAAGAAGAACCAAAGCGTATACGAGCAACAACCGAAGACGTGCCATTTTGATTATTTGCAGATGGAAATTAAAAAGATTAAAAGAAGTTATGAAAAATTGAAATTAATGTTTGGTGTGAGTGATAATAATTTGTTCTCTTGCCCTCTATTTATACACATAAATCCTTATACCTTCGAGAAAAAAAAGTACTTTTCTCTGACGCGTAATTTAAATATAATGGATCTCAGGAAATTTATTAAAAGACAGACTTCGGAAAAATTTAATAATCACAGACTTCGTCCAAATTAATAATTATGTGCTGATAATTAACGTCCGGGAAATTTTTTTTTTCGAGAAAACACTTGTATATGTGAATTTGATAATGTTGACGGATTCTACTATTAATGTATACAGCGACGAAGTCATCTCCGCGTTGTTATTTTTTATTTTTTATTTTTTGAAACCCAATAATCAACTTCGGTTCAACCCTAGCATTAAAGTAATGTCAACGTTGACCTGAAATATACATAAATGCTACTTTTTTTTTTTTTTTTCCCTAATAGGATTCAAACTCGAAACTCCGAGTTAAGAGACATAGTAATTACCAATCGGTCAATGTTGATAAGTAATTTTTGAAATTTTTACATGGATGGAGAAAGTTAATAAATGTCATCAATTCTTTCAATAGATTCATATTTATATTATGGGATAAATCAAACATGTAGAAGGTCTTATAATAGTCTTGAAGGGAAAAAAATGTCTTATATTATGAGACAAATTGAAAAACGTAAAATGACTTGTATTTTGTAGTACTTCTCTCCGTTGTTACATAAATTATAAAATGAGAGGGTATTTCGGAATGTTGTTTTAACTGAAAAATATCTCAAAATGCAATTAATTTCACTACGTATTAATTTATTTAAAGTGTGTATCCTTAATCTCAACCATCATGTATAACACAACTTATAGTAACAATTACATATAATCACGTATAATAAACTTTGAGATTTTCTACGATGTATATTAAATTCATATTGATATGCATGCAAGAATGATTAATAGAACATATCAGTTTTATGAATTAATTGATATAAATCAATACAATATTGCTTTTTCAAACACTATGTCTAACGATTTCTCACTTGCTCATAAGAATGTTAGGCCATATTGTTTTGGGGAATTATCATTAACATTATCCGGTTGTTCTAAAGCATAGAAAATCTAGTCCCAATCTGATATAAGAGGGGGTCTCATCCTCAAAACCTGGGTTTTGAGGTGACGAAAGTTAATCTCTTAATATGATGGGTGATTCAATAGCAAGTACCCAATATGGGACAGCTTTAACAAAAGATACATTAGTTATGAGTCTTTCCGTCTCATACTATGATGGCGATGGTCAAACATTTTTATGACAATGGTCTGTATCATATAGAGATTAATATATCCCATTATCTATACCGTCGGTCATCTAAACGACACCATCATTTTGAATACGGTGTATGGGAAATACTTTTAATTTCATATAGCATTTCTAAATCATGCATAAGATTGCAATGCTATTTTTGTTTAAAACTAAAAACGCAGCATAACCAATATTTGATATCCCTGTCAACCCAAGATCGACTCATCAACATTCTAACCAAACCCATGAGGCTCGCGCAATTTTATCTTCAAACGTATGGCATCATATAACCGAGATGTTTGTTTCAACCCGAAGATTGATCTTAGCAACTTGCAGAGTTTTTGCTCTAGTCATGATTGTATATATGAACCCCTCTAGCTAGTTGTTGCATATAAATTGAAGTCCATCGGCTAGATATCATAATCTTAGCGTTAGAAAGAATTTATGTGGATTGATATAATTAAGCATGTCTACTTGTGGGACATTTCACTGGTTCAATATTGTACTTTTTGGTCCTTCAGGGGAATTGTTAATTAATTATGGCTAAACATCTTAAATTTTTTCATTCCTTCCGTTTCACCGAAAGTGATATTCTTTTTTTTGTTTCTTCTTTTTTTCTTCTGGTAATCACAAATTTTTTTTTTTTTTTTTTTTTTTTGAGGGGTAATCACAATTAAGGAGGCAAATGTCCATCTCGATCCGAATAAAATATATGTATTATGTATGCATTTTGTTTGTCGTCTTAATTTTTTTTTAATTATTTGTCTTTTAAAATTTGCAGTCACTTCTACATTCTATTGGAGATCCTGCGTCCAGCACCCGCCGCGAATAGGGTCCTCTGAATATCTGTCAAGCTACATGGTCCAAAAGATATATAACCAATACATAAATATATTAACATACTGGGATTGGTATGTATTATATTGAGTAGAGGCTGCATATCTATTTCCGACCCTATATATGTATTATATATATTGGATTGACGGATTATTATTATTATTATTATTTTTTTGCAAAGGAAGGATTGACGGATTCTAAAAGATTAATTAGACGTTCGTTTCCGAGCGTTGATAATTCTTTCCCATTCCTTGACCTGAAAGTAAACTTCTAACATTTTCACAGCCCATTTCCGAATTATTTGAATATATATATATATATATATATATATATATATATATATATATATATATATATGTTAGAAAATTATGCTAATTATTTAAGTTTTATTACCTAAAGGCTATGTTAGCCAAGTTATTTCCAAGTTTAGCACATTTTCCATTATATAGGTAGTTATTTTCTAGTTCAAGTCATTATCCCATGTTTCCTATTTTATAGGAAGTGACTTAATGAGTAGTTGTTTTCTTCTTGTATTTATATGCTTATTCCATTAAGTTTTTTCAAAAACTATCTCTTCTACAAAAGTTATCAATATATATATGTGTGTGCGCGCGCACGCATATGTATATAATAAAAAAGGACTTTCTGTTTTTAGGGTAGTGTACGGTCCAGAAAGACACTAAATGATGGTCTCTCTTTTACATATTGTAAGTTTTGACTTTATATGAGGTGTTTCTGTTAAGATATATGGGCCAAAGCCTATTGTTGATACTTGACACCAAATTATTCCCATATCGGTAATTTCCAAGATTTGGCTGACTTAGTTTTGATATAAAATAGGCATTAGCCTTTTGTTTATTTGTGTGTCAATTTGTGTAACAATTGTTTTAGGCTTTAGAAGAGTTGTATCTTTTGTATTTCTCCTCTTTAGTAATATTTCTCTTTCGCCCGTGGACTAGTCGGTATATTGCCGGAAAACCACGTAAATTTGGTGTTTTGTCTTTTTCCTTCCGTTTGTTATTTTGTGTTACCGTCGTTAAGGGCTATTGCTCGGTTTGTTTTTCCTAACAAACTGGTATCAGAGCTGAGGTTATTTCCGGAGTTTTTTTTTTAAGGTGTTTTTTTTTAGAGCTGAGGTTTTACGAGCCGAGATATTTGTCGAGATTTTCCGAGTAGCCACCATGACGGTAACTAAATATTATTTTGAGAAGTTCGACAGAAACGTCAACTTCGGGATGTGGCAGTTGAAGATGGAGGCTATGCTGATTCAGGAGGGCTTCGATATTGCGCTGCTTCGGAAGGAGAAAAAGCCGGAGAAAATGTCAGATGAGGAGTTTGATGGTCTCGACAAGAAGGCCAGGTCAGGTATCATCTTGTGTCTTTCTGATGAGGTTTTAAGAGAGGTAGCCACTGAGGTTACTGCTAAGGATTTGTGGGAAAAATTAAAATCCTTATATATGAAGAAAACCGTTGAGAATAGGTTTTATTTAAAGCAAAGTTTGTATATGCTTCGTATGTCTGAAGGGTCATCTATATTATCGCACTTAGATAAATTTGATTCCCTGCTGATGGATTTGAGTAATATAGATGCTAAGATTGATGATGAGGATCAGGCCCTGTTGTTATTGTGTTCGCTTCCCCAGTCGTTTAAGCATTTTAGGGAAACGATGCTTTATGGTAAGGAAACTATTTCTTACAAAGAAATTAAGTCGATTTTGAAATCGAAAGAAGCGATTGATAAAGATATAACCTGGGAAGTAGTAGTAGTCGAGCGAGACGTCTTTGGTAGTTCGGGCGATCAAATAAGAAGGATGCGAGATAGTGAGAATTATGTTTTGAATCCTGCATATAAAGATTTGACGTGCAATTATTGTAAAAGATCGGGCATATCAAATCGATTGCTTTCGTCTTAAGAACAAAGAAAAACATGAAAAGAAGAAAGAGCATAGTAAAGAGTCTGGTCAGGCCGGTTTGGTTGAAGATGAGAGTGGTGGAGATATTTTCTTTGCTGATGATAAATTAAGGTCTGTTGATGAATGGATCTTGGTTCTGGTTGCACGTATCATATGTGTCCCAATAGGGATTGGTTTTCCACGTATGATTCAGTTAAAGGTGGAGTTGTTTCGTTAGGCAACGGTGCAGTTTGCAAGGTTGCTGGTATTGGTACGGTTAGAATCAAGACCCATGATGGTGTTTTCGGAACACTTAAGAAAGTCAGACATGTTCCGGATTTGAAGAAAAATCTTATCTCTTTGGGCGCATTTGAGACTCTTGGATTTATGTACACCGCTAAAGGTGGAGTTCTGAAGATAATTAAAGGTGCTCTTGTTGTTATGAAAGCTTGCAGGTCTGGTGGTTTATATGTTTTGCAAGGATCCACAGTTATTGGCAATTCTGCAATCCGTATGTCATCTCGTTCAGAATTAGACATTACGAGGCATCGTCCATTTGTTAAGTTCAAGCAGTGCTTGGACTTATTTGACACAATCTGAAGACTTTTGAAGTTTGTGGAGAAGGAGTAGCATTATTATTTCTGAATATGGCCTTTGTCCCAAGGTGGAGATTTGTTAAGATATATGGGCCAAAGCCCATCGTTGATACTTGACACCAAATTATTCCCACATCGGCAATTTCCAAGATTTGGCCGACTTAGTTTTGATATAAAATAGGCATTAGCCTTTTGTTTATTTGTGTGTCAATTTCACTACAAAAAAAAGATTTTTTTGTGACAAACTTTTGGTGACAAAGAGTAGATTTGTCACAAAGGGTAGTTTCTAGTGACAACAACTATGTTTGTCACAAAGAGTTTTATTGATTAATGACAAAAAGAAAGATTTCTCACCAAAGGTTTAGTGTATTGTCACAAAAATCATGGAATCACTTTCTTATTGTGTATAAATTTTTGGATGAGCCTTTGGTGACAACTATCTTTATCATGAAATCCTCAAACGATCCGAGTCGAGTCAAATATTAAGATTATCGAGTTGAGCGTGTTACGAATTTTACGAACTCGAGCCCGAACACGAATTTGACATGGATAACAAATTTGTGTACCAATCAAGATAAACTCTCAATTGCCTTAGCTATTTTGGCTATTGTTTTAGGCTTTAGGAGAGTTGTATCTGTAGACACAAAAAAATGTAACACATCAAAATATTACATGTCACATTTATCCGAGAAATTAAATTGTTTGATTATTTTCTCCAATTATATTTTACGAGATAATAATCGAAATATATTTCTTTTTATCCTTTAAAATTATAAAAAAAGGATAATTAATTAAAAATATATTATTCCCAAATAAAACTATTGGGGATAATACTTAATTATTAATTATTAGTGTGTGGATTGGGCTCATCAAGGCTAACACACGAGAAAAATTCAATTTGAAACAAAAGATTAACAAAATAAACAAAGGAGATGATTAAAAAATATTATCTCCACTTATTAGTTATCTTTTAGAAAAATAAATATAAAAGATAATTAAAGTATTATTATTTCATTAAATAAAATAAAAGAGATAATAATAAATTGAATTTCTTATTATCTTTTCAATAAAAAGTATAAGATAAATAAGAAATTTAAAGGATAAAAGCTTGAAATTATTATCTTATTAATTTAAATAAATAAGAGATAATCATCATTTGCTTATCCTTTGGCTACTCCACACCTATAAATAGGAGGGCCTTAATCATTTGCAAATCATCAAGCAAGATCGAGAAAAGCTAAGGAAGCAATAACCAGAAGGTGGAGAAGATCTACAACAACAAAGGGTGAAAGAAGTCGAGAAAAGCATCAAGCCTCTCGCTCCCAACACCAAGAAGAAGGAAGCAAAGATCTAAGAAGCCACAAGCCTTCAAGTTCTTCAAGCAACCTTCAAGCGACATCCAAAGATCCTTCCGCCAAGTCCGGAGTTCTTCGCCAACAACATTCGAAGATCCTTCCGCCAAATCCGGAGTTCTTCAACCAACATTTGAAGGTCAACCGCCATATTCGGAGATCTTCGACAAACAAGGCGTTCTTCCCACCAAATCGGAAGAATTCCAACAAAGTCCGAGAACAAGTCCCCGCGACCCTCGGCGAAAATCAAAAGGAGAATCAAAGGCTATCCCGTAGAAATAGGAGTTTTCTAGAGATTGTACCCGCTTTTACTTGATATTAATAAAAATTATTTGTTACAACTTTTCTTGTCTTCTTTTTATATATATTGCGGACAACAAAATTTGTGTTACAAATTTCGCACGCCAGTGGGACCAATCTCTCCTTTCATCTCTCCTGCTTGAAAATCAAGAACGAATGGCTCCTAAGATCATTGCTCCAAAGGACATCAACGCCAAGAAGGATGCTACTTCCAAGGCTTGCTCCCTCAAAGGCAAAATCGCCAAAGCCGCCGTTGATTCTTCATCTCAAGAACAACATTCGGCCCGGTTACTCGGAGCATGGCAAAGGCACGTGGGCAAAGAACCATCTTCCCACAAACAACTTCGAAAGGCCAACATCGCCGATGATCATGGACGTCATGATGACGGGTTCCACCACCTCGAGGAGCGGATTGCCAACTTGGCTAAGGTTGTCCGAATCCTCGCAAATCAAATTCAAACTCAAGACTTGCAAATCGCGAAATCATCAAGCGGACTTGATTCCCTGTGGAATCCAACAAAGGAAAAGAAAAGTTATTTGATGATCGCGAGGAAAATGATGAATCTTGAAAGATCGAGAGAATGCTAAGTCCTCTACTCGTGCAAAAACTTGAACATTCTTCATGAAGCGCTTCACACAATCAAAGCGCCGGGCCTCTTACATTTATAGGCGACTTGAAGATCTCCCCTGATGGCACCATTCCAATCAGCCAGTTGCAGGAATTCATCATGGGTACCATCAATGACAAAGTTGGAGGGACCGCTAAATCATCTCAAACCTATGTCAAGCCTTATACACAAAGGATTGATAACTTGAAGATGCCTGCAGGCTACCAACCCCCAAAGTTCCAGCAGTTCGATGGGAAAGGCAACCCCAAGCAACACGTGGCCCACTTTGTCGAGACTTGCAACAATGCCGGGACCTATGGAGATCACCTGGTGAAACAATTTGTGCGCTCCCTCAAAGGAAACGCCTTTGACTGGTACACCGACCTTGCCCCTACCTCTCTCAATAGTTGGGAGCAACTTGAGCAAGCCTTTCTCAACCGCTTCTACAGCACTCGTAGGACGGTCAGCATGGTGGAGTTGACTAACTCTCGCCAATGGAAAGAAGAGAAAGTTGTTGATTACATCAACAGATGGAGAAGTCTAAGCCTTAACTGCAAAGACCAACTCTCCAAGCCTCTCAGAATTGAGATGTGCATCCAAGGCATGCATTGGGGACTACAGTACATCCTCAAGGGAATTCTGCCAAGATCTTTTGAAGAGTTGGCCACTCGTGCCCACGACATGGAGCTGAGCATTGCCGCCAATGGAGGTCAGGCCCCTGTCCAAGACCCTAAGAACGGGAAAGAAAAACATGAATTCAAGAAATCCGTCAAAGCTACTCCCAAGGTAGAAAAGAAAGAGTCTAACGCTACAACGGTGGCGCCTGTCAAAGTCAACAACCAGGCGTCAAAACAACCTGAATGGAGGAAAGTTGAGCCACGACAAAATGAAAGAAGTAGGCTAACCTTGAATGAAAGCCACAGAAGAAGTATCCCTTCTTTGATTCTGACGTGCCCGCAATTTTTGATGAGTTGTTTAAACTAAAACTCATCGAGCTTCCAGAAACAAAAGCGCCAAGAAGCTAAAAAGCTCACGAAGGCAACTCATCGCAAATACCATCGCTTTGACCGGGCATCCCATTGAAAAGTGCTTTGTCTTCAAGGACAAAATTATGCGCTTGGCCGAAGAAGGAAAGATAGTTCTTGAAGAAGAGCAAGCGAGCACGAATCAAGTCACTATAGCAAAGCCGGATAATGGTCAATGTATGACCATTCAATTTGGGTCACTCGATCCTGTCAAGATTAAGCTTCCGGTGATTCCACAAATTTGTGAGAAAAACACTGAAGCATCCTACAGAAAAACAAAAGTAGTGGACAAAGCCACGAAGGCCACCAAACCAAAACAAGACGAGGATGGATGGATTCTAGTAACTCGCAAGAAAAAGAAGAGGGTGACGCCTCACCTTGAGTCAATAAGGCCAAGGGCCAAACACTCCAAGCCAGCCAAACCAAAGAGAAGTCGAATGGCTATGACAACTAAGAAGGAACCAAGAAAGGGGAAAATCCAAGCAGATGAGCTCCCTCCGGAAAACGACGAGTATAAAAGTCATCGCACTCCAGTCACCTTACTGGAATACATGCCCAAGAAGATTTTTGAAGCTGAGCCTATTAAAAGGGATTCAGATGAAGAAGTTGTTTCCTGTCATGCTACCCACGTGGAAGAAGATGACAAAGAAAAGGAGGAAGACTCGCCAACTGAAGAAGAGTCTTCACTCAAAGCAAAGATCACTTGCACGATCGAGATCACCTTCACAGACGATGATATGTTGTTAGGGGCGGCACCCCATAATCGCCCGTTATTCGTCACGGCCTATACTCACGAGCGTAAAAGTCAACCGAGTATTGTTAGGCGGAGGATCGGCACATCAATATTTTGCCACTCCGAGTGATGAAAGAGTTGGGAATTTCAATGGATGAACTCTCCGACAAACCGCCGATGATCCAAGATTCAACCAAGGGGCAAAGAGCCATCGGAGTGATAAGACTCGACATCTTGATCGATGAATTAGCTTCAAGCGTGTTGTTCCATGTGATCGATGCTAGGACATCTTACAACATGTTGCTAGGAAGGCCATGGTTACATGATAATGGGATCGTCCCTTCAACCCTTCATCAATGCTTTAAATACTGGCGCAATGGTGTGCTGAGAAAAGTCATTGCTGATGATAAGCCCTTCACCGAGGCCGAAACCCACTTTGCGGACGCCAAGTTCTACTTGAAGCCGGTTCCGTTGAAAATAGCTAATGTCTCCAAGCCCCAGGAAAGATCTGAAAAATGGGCCGACATGGTAGAGGAAGAAGTCAGAACGAAAAAATACAGGCAAACATGGAGGACAAAACCCTTAGTGCCTCAACACAATACGAAGAAGAATGAAGATGGTCACCCACCTCAAAAGTCCAAATCCTTGAGTGGATTAACACTACCACTTCCCAAGATCGATGTCGTGAATACAAATGCGCCTTTGCATGGGTTTACTCGCCCGAAGGAAGGTCCGATTATAGAGCACGGCCCATTGCCGGCCACGAGAAAAGAAGGTTTTGATCCCATCGCACAAACTTACGCGAAGGCATCAAACGGATCTCGGAGCCCCACCATAAAAGTGGGGGCAAAAGCGCGAAGAACGTGAAAAGGCACTCAAAGCCGTGAAAGTAAAATTCCGATCATTGGGTCTCGTGACGGGCCTGGGTATAATCCTACACCCCCTGTCCGTATTTCGATAAGGAAGACAACCAATAATTATATTGGAATCGAAGACGAATCACCTTCGACAAATGTTCAAGAACATATGGCTCCAAGGCCATCCGTGTTTGAGAGGTTGCAACCTAAGAAAGAACGTGTCTCTGTCTTTGAAAGGCTTTCCATGACGACTAAGAATCTACCAAAACTAAGGGGTTTCAAGAGCCGGAGACGACCAACACGCAGGCATTCGAAAAGGGATAAAAACATTGACTCTAAAGAAATTAAGAGTCGATTCCGTCCGAATGAAGCGTCGCCGCGTGTTTTCTCATCCATTGTGGGAATATAATGAAGGCTAAAATGCGCACGGTGGTGTACACTGGTAATGATGCCAAGAACAATATGGAGGATGCACCTTTGGCACATCAAGAAACTGAGCCTGAAGAGAGTGTAGGCTCTTCTTTTTATATCAGCATTGCGGAACAAGAAGGCTTCCCACCCAAAAGTGAAGCATTAGAAGAGGCGAGAGATTTGACTCAAGAAGAGCTCCAATATACCTCCGTCCATCATATTACTCTGAGTAATGATGATGTGGAAGAAGATGCCGAAGAAGCGCCCCCAGAACTAGAAGAAGGAGTCAAGTCGACAGTTGATGAGCTAAAAGAAATCAACCTTGGCACCGAAGATGAGCCGCGGCCCACCTATATCAGTGCTCTTCTAACCAGTGAAGAAGAAGACAAGTACCTTGAAATCCTTCACGAGTACAAGGATGTGTTCGCTTGGACATACAAAGAAATGCCTGGCCTTGATCCAAAGGTAGCCGTCCATCAGTTGTCCGTAAAGAACGGATCGCGCCCTATCAAGCAAGCACAAAGAAGATTCAGACCAGACCTCGTGCCACTTATAGAGGCGGAAGTCAACAAGCTTATTGATGCAGGCTTCATCCGCGAGGTCAAATATCCAACATGGATCTCAAGCATCGTCCCCGTGAGAAAGAAGAATGGTCAAATTCGTGTGTGTGTGGATTTTCGAGACATAAACAACGCATGCCCAAAAGACGAATTCCCTTTGCCTATCACTGAACTCATGGTGGATGCAACCACTGGCCATGAAGCACTATCTTTCATGGATGGATCATCAGGGTACAACCAAATTCGTATGGCTCCTGAAGATGAAGAACTTACTGCATTCCGGACACCCAAGGGGATTTACTGTTATAAGGTGATGCCTTTTGGTCTGAAAAATGCAGGGGCAACATATCAACGCGCGATGCAGAAGATTTTCGATGACATACTACACCAACACGTAGAATGCTTTGTGGATGACTTGGTTGTCAAGTCAAAAGAGAAACCCGACCATCTAAGTGACCTGAGACCGGTCTTTGATAGACTTAGAAGATTCCAACTAAAAATGAACCCTCTAAAGTGTGCATTTGGTGTCAGTTCAGGCAAATTTCTCGGCTTCATTGTGCGACATCAAGGAATAGAAATTGACCCCAAGGTGGAAGCCATCATGAAAATGCCCGAGCCTCGTAATCTCCATGAACTTAGAAGCCTGCAAGGGAGGCTAGCATACATACGAAGGTTCATATCAAATCTTGCTGGAAGATGCCAACCTTTCAGCCACCTGATGAAAAAGGGAGTTCCGTTTGAATGGGATGATTCATGCAGGAAAGCCTTCGAGAGCATTAAAACATATCTGATGAAAGCTCCGGTCTTGACGGCCCCAGTTAAAGGTAAACCTTTGATCCTTTACATCACTGCGCAAAACGACGATCAAGAGGTGCACCGCTTGCTCGGAAAACGACAACGGAAAAGAAAGCGCCTTGTATTACTTGAGCAGAACGATACCCCGCACGAGCTGAAGTACTCTCCAATTGAGAAGCTTTGCATGTCCCTTATATTTGCCATCCAGAAGTTGAAGCATTATTTTCAAGCTCACACCGTGCACCTTGTGTCAAAAGCAAACCCACTGAAGTATGTCATGTCCAAACCGGTGTTATCGGATCGATTGGCAAGGTGGTACCTTCAACTGCAACAATTTGAAATCATCTATGTTCCTCAAAAGACTGTAAAGGGACAAGTGCTTGCCGACTTCTGGCGTACCATCCTATACCCGCAGAGTGGGAGTTGTCGGATGACCTGGCCGGATGAAGATGTCATGGTGATTGAAGTGCTCCCGCTTTGGAAAATGTATCTTCGATGGAGCAAAGACAAAGAAATGGTGCCGGCGGCTGGAGTTGTTTTTGTTTCCCCTGAAGGTGAAGTGTTACCATATTCCTTCAAATTAACAGAATGTTGCTCCAACAATGTCGCAGAATATCAAGCCTTGATCTTAGGACTCGAAATGGCAATGGACGTGAAGCGATGCAGATTAAACGTCTATGGGGACTCCAAGTTGATCATCAACCAAATCGAAGGTACCTATGACGTAAAGAAACCTGAGTTAGTCCCATACCACAACTACGCAAAGAAGATCATCAATTACCTTGGCGACGTCATCCTCGAGCATGTGCCAAGAATAGAAAACAAGCAGGCCGATGCTCTAGCAAATTTGGCTGCAACCCTAGCGATAGGTGGTGAAAAGATACAAGTCCCTATCTGTGAACAATGGGTGGTTCCTCCATATTTCGAAGAAGACGAGGAATATGACAGTGATATTCATGCCGTATGTGTCTATGAGATAGACCAAGAAGACTGGCGACACCCTTTGATGGAATACTTAAAGCATGGCAGGCTCCCAGATGACCCAAAGAGGAAGACTGATGTGCGACGTCGAGCTCCACGCTTCATCCTTTACAATGATACATTGTACCGCCGTTCTTTTGAAGGAGTGTTCCTTCGTTGCCTTGGAGAAAACGAAGCTCTTCATGCTATAGAGGAAGCTCACTCCGGGATCTGTGGTGCCCATCAATCTGGTCCAAAACTCCACTTTCGCATCAAAAGGATGGGATATTATTGGCCAACCATGGTGAAAGACTGCTTGGACTACGCTAAAAAATGTGAAGCATGCCAGTTTCATGCTAACTTCATTCATCAGCCTCCGGAACCACTACACCCAACTGTAGCAGCTTGGCCCTTTGACGCTTGGGGAATGGATGTGGTTGGACCATCGCCAAAATCTTACGGCAACATCTTTACATCTTGGCCGCAACTGACTATTTCTCGAAATGGGCAGAAGCCGTCCCCTTGAGACAAGTAAAAAAGGAAGATGTAGTTCGCTTCATCCGAGTAAACATCATCTATCGATACGGAGTCCCACGCTACGTCATCACGGACAATGGGAAACCTTTCGTGAATAGTCTGATGAATAAGTTGACCGAGCAATTCAACTTTAAACAACATAAATCGTCAATGTACAACGCCCCTGCCAATGGACTTGCAGAGGCCTTCAACAAAACCTTATGCAACTTGTTGAAGAAAATTGTCACGAAGTACAAGAAAGACTGGCACGAGCGTTTGGGCGAAGCACTCTGGGCATACCGCACAACTTATCGAACACCAACACAAGCCACACCATTTTCACTTGTTTACGGAGTAGAGGCCGTACTGCCCCTTGAACAACAAATACCTTCATTAAGGATTGCTATACAAGAAGGTCTATCAGATGAGGAAAATGCTCGCCTGCGGCTTGAAGAGTTAGAAGCTTTGGACGAGAAACGGCTACAAGCTCAGCAGAACCTTGAATGCTACCAAGCACGACTGTCAAAGGCGTTCAACAAGAAAGTTCGTCCAAGAGCCTTCCAAATTGGTGATACCGTCCTCGCGGTAAGAAGACCTATCATCATGACACACAGATCCAAAGACAAATTTACATCAAAATGGGATGACCCCTATGTTGTTCGGGAAGTCTACACAAATGGTGCATACAAATTGGTAGATAAAGATGGCGTCAAACTTGGTCCAATCAACGGAAAGTTTCTCAAGAACTTTTATGCATGATCAAATCAATGCTCCTAAGCACGAGCCTAAACTGCATCACCCCCTCAAAGAAAAAATAAATAAATAAATAAATAAAAGATGAACTACGTTTGACTTGATCCCCAAAAGCATTCCCGAGGTGCGTGGGCGGCTTGGGAAGTTACTCCAAGTTCATCCATAAAAAAAAAAAAAAAACCTTCAAGAAGATGAAAACAATAATAAGATTTTATTGATATCAATAGAGTTTCATTACATCCAGGAAGAAAGTAAATAAACAAGTAAAAAAAGGATAAAAATGAAATCTCAAGAGCAAAAAAAAAAAAAAAAAAAAAAAAAGAAAGGATCTAAACGCGTAGCTTGAAGTCTTCCAAGTCACGTCGGTTGCCTTCTAGTAACTCCTCATCTTGTTCGAACATCGACCTCTTACCGGTCATAACGGAAATGTGTCCTCCAAGTCGAAGAATCTCAACTCTCGCTTGGGATGCACGAGCGGTCAATCCTTGTAATCCTCATCGAAGTTCTTTGAGTGACAAAGCAATCTCATCATCTTCTTCTTTCGCAAGGCGCCGCCTCCTTTTGGAGTTCTTCCTTCCTACCTCGGATCTCTGAAAGCTTGGCTTGGGAAAATTGGACTTTTGAAGATATGCCTTCTCGCCATCTCGGCCTCTGAAAGACGCTCACAAGAACCGAAAGTTTTGCATCATGCTCCTCTTGAGAAGCCGCCTCAAAACATCTTCTAGAGCAGCTCCGTAGTGTGGCGTTCTAAAAAGTGTGTCCAGACGAGTCTTCAAATGGGAAAGGTCCAACGCCTTGGTATTCTCCATCTCCGAGAATATTTCATAGACACCATTCTTAATGGAAGATAGCTTGTCAATGGCACAGCATGAGAGCTTGTCCCTGATAGATTCCCATAACGCCTCAAGAAAATGGTGACGACACTTCGAGATCACGTCCCTTGGCTTGAACTCCGAAACCTCTCGCCTCTCGGGAAGTGAGGCCAAAGGGGGCAGGTATGACGCGCTTCTCCACTCATGGAAAGGGTTGTAGAAAGTTCTTCATCCACGCCTGATCGCCTAACTCAATATCACCATCAAGAATGAGTGCCGCTCTCGTGAGTAGCCTCTACATTGGCCATATGATTGGTACCAAAGTCGCTTCTCTCCTGAGTAAGCGGGGGTGGTAAAGTATCACCGCCATCTTCAACTACCATCGGAAATGTGTGTTCCTTCCCGGCCTTTTGAGCTTCCAAGCTGAAGGAGCCGGGACCGTTGGTTGATGGCTCGCTTTGTTGCGGAAGATTAGCCACATAAAGGGGTTCATTGTCCAACTGCAAAAAAGAAAAGGAAAAAGGAAAGGTGGCAAAATGAGCAAGTAATAGATATATAAAGACAAATCTATTAATAAATTTAAAGTCTTACAATCCTTGAAAAGTTGGCGCTAAAATGACTCAGAGACGGGACGCCATCAAAGAGAGTTGACCAATTAACATCGCTATCCTTCAAGGAATAAGTGATTACCTGTTTCCCAGGCCCCGTCTTTCGACGCTTCCAGTTTACGTCACCAGGAGAAGAGCTGCCGCTAAGAACCACTGCACCATCTGGTCGTCTCTTTTCCTTCGAATCTGTACGGACATCTTTGTGCTTTTCGACCGGCTTCACGAAACAGTGAGGGTTTGAAGAAAGTGGTTCCTTGTGGAGTTCTGGAGGTTCGACATTCTTTATCTTTACTACGGGGGTACTTTGTTTTGCTTTAGTAGCGCCCCTATTAACAGTCACGACTAGAGAAGACCTTCCATCAAGCAGATACGTGCCATGCACTTTCGGCCACCACTCGCCAAAGTTGAAGGAGAAGTGACTATCATATTCCCGAGGACTCGCAGGAAATACAACCTTGAGACGACTGTTAGAAGTAAAGTACATTTCCCATAATTGTCTTCCCGTCTCATTTTGATACGGCGGCCATCGTCGGGGAGGTCCTTAGGAACACATTGGAGGAACCCGAATTGCCGTACGAACCGATATGGGCTATACGGCTCTGAAAAGCATGCTCCATCTCGATGGAATACCAGAAAGCTTGGTCGCACCGACCGGAGGAAGACTTGATCTCGAGTGATCAGTTCACCATCATCAACCTTAAGCTCTGTCTTGTTTCTTTTTGGAACAGATGCCCACCAAGCGACGCCACGAGCTTGGTGAATAAGGTCTCTACCTTCTTGATCATTAAGGTTTTTGGCTCCTCCTACGCCTGAGTAAGAAACCATCATGGGTCCCGGCAAAGATGACGACACTCTGTGATGAGTCCCAAAGTAGCGCGCGATCCACCCAATGACATAATGCCATGGAAGACAAGCATCCCCTCGCTCTGGGGCAGACGAGCGTGAAATCATGTTTAGCCCTCTATATATGCTGACCAACACCGGAACAGCAAGACAATGAACCCTCCCATGGGCAATCAGACTTGCCATTTTAAAAGTCGAAGGCCTAATCGTCGCATCACTAGACGGGAGGGCGAACGAGCACAACCAGCAGGCGATAAAAGCGGCAAGAAATGACTCATCCCTTGAGTTTTCTTCGATATGAAGGCGGGCAAACAACTCTTCGTCTTTTTGGGACCACCGCCGAGAATTTTCAGCTATGTTGCCACTAGGATTTTGAGTATCCTTTGGACGATACGCTCCCCTTTTCTCCGGGGTGGGCTTTTTGTACACCGTCGGCGTTTTACACCAATAATCAACCCAGCGGGAGAGGGGAACCTTCGGATTCTCATAATCGTAAACGCCGACCAAGCAGTGAAGGTAGGCATCAAAAAGATGCTGACAGCTCACGGGAAGGGGCTTCGCCCTTTGATGAGCACCTGAACCAGTCAACTCGTCAATGCTAGGGACGACCTCTTCATACAGATCTCCAGTGACCGGAAGTCCACCAATGTGCCATAAATCCGCCAACGAGATGGACATCTCTCCAGCATCAGTGTGAAGTGTGTTGGTCTCTGGGCACCATGCCTCGCAGAAAGCTCGGATAGTGCTTGGGCATCTAGAGTAGCTGAAGAGCGATGCGCTCAGGGCATCGTATAAACCGGTCCTTTTCAAAATGCTCTTATTGCGGGAGAGCACGTCTTCGAGCCACTCCCAATATCGCTCTATGAAGTTGAAGACTCCGGTTGTTTTCAACACGGTTCCCCATTGGACCTCGCCGTCAATAATTCGCCGACCGAGGGTGGAAAAGGTATGATTCCGAGCCTTCGTGCTATTCGCCATAGGGCATAACAGGTAGTCTACATGGCCATTAGACCGCCTCAACTCTCTGTAAAGCCGCGTCGTCGTGTCGATACCTTGGGTTAAGTCGCGAGCGAGAGCCACTCATAGGTGGATGAACCGCAAGCTTAAACCCGGTTTGATCTCAAGGCTTGGGGACGATGTACAACCACTAAGTGCTTTTGGTTATTTTGTGTCACTTCCCGGATAATTGCCATGATGTGATTCTCTGCAACAAAAATATATATAGAAGTTATCCTAAACTCAACCGACAAGACGTTTGGACGATCCCGTGTCCCGTGTGTTTGCAAACAAATATGTTGGATGTTAATAACAAAAGCTGCAAGTAAATAAAAATAAAAAAATAAAAAAACAAAAAAAAAACCAACAACAGCAACAACAACATTGTTTGCCCGACGTGAACAATGGCACAGGGAAGGGAAACGGACAATTCTGGTGAAGTCAATTTGTTACCAAAAAAAAAAAAAAAAAAAAAAGAGGCGAAGAATATGTAAATATATACATGCATGCAAAGATCGCTTACATAAAGTGTGGTTGTCGCACAATGGTTGTTGATTCTGCCAATTCAATAGACAAAAAAGGGAGGAGTTGATGCTTAAAAAAAAAAAAAAAAAAAAAAGAGAAAGAAAAACACAACACATATGCAAAGATCGAATACTAAAAGAGGACAACAATGGATGGTGGTGACTAACTAACAAAGAAATCTAAGTGCAAGTTCATGAGGAAAAGGTCCCAAACTCGATACGGGCGGATGTCCACGGCAGGTGTTCGAAGTCTGCGTTGACGCGGTTCGGAATTCGGATGTCTAATTCGAAAGGAAATGGCGAAGTTGGCTTGGCTATCTTTGCAGCAAGGAAAGGAAGAGAGGTCTTCGATTTCACGGCGAGATGATTGTTGCCGCTAGTCTCAGTAGAATGAACAGAAAAGCCCTCGACTACGTGTTCCTTATATGAGGTTTATGGAAGAAGTTCAATGTCTTCAAAACTTGTTGAGGATTTGTTCTTCCTTATCGGATAAGGATCAAGTATCTTAATTACCTCAATCCTGTTAAGCAATGGGATAAAACTTAGGAGGCGGTGTCCGCATGCAAGTAAAGCAAAGTCTCAGCTCGGCATTACTTTGTCATTAAAAAAAAAAAAAAAGTTGGATACATAAATAAATAAATTATCGAGACTCACAATTTGAGATAAATTGAATCACCAAGTCTCGAGGGGCATTTGTAGACACAAAAAAATGTAACACATCAAAATGTTACATGTCACATTTATCCGAGAAATTAAATTGTTTGATTATTTTCTCCAATTATATTTTACGAGATAATAATCGAAATATATTTCTTTTTATCCTTTAAAATTATAAAACAAAGGATAATTAATTAAAAATATATTATTCCCAAATAAAACTATTGGGGATAATACTTAATTATTAATTATTAGTGTGTGGATTGGGCTCATCAAGGCTAACACACGAGAAAAATTCAATTTGAAACAAAAGATTAACAAAATAAACAAAGGAGATGATTAAAAAATATTATCTCCACTTATTAGTTATCTTTTAGAAAAATAAATATAAAAGATAATTAAAGTATTATTATTTCATTAAATAAAATAAAAGAGATAATAATAAATTGAATTTCTTATTATCTTTTCAATAAAAAAAGTATAAGATAAATAAGAAATTTAAAGGATAAAAGCTTGAAATTATTATCTTATTAAATTAAATAAATAAGAGATAATCATCATTTGCTTATCCTTTGGCTACTCCACACCTATAAATAGGAGGGCCTTAGTCATTTGCAAATCATCAAGCAAGATCGAGAAAAGCTAAGGAAGCAATAACCAGAAGGTGGAGAAGATCTACAACAACAAAGGGTGAAAGAAGTCAGAGAAAAAGCATCAAGCCCTCTGCTCCAACACCAAGAAGAAGGAAGCAAAGATCTAAGAAGCCACAAGCCTTCAAGTTCTTCAAGCAACCTTCAAGCGACATCCAAAGATCCTTCCGCCAAGTCCGGAGTTCTTCGCCAACAACATCCAAAGATCCTTCCGCCAAATCCGGAGTTCTTCAACCAACATCTGAAGGTCAACCGCCATATTCGGAGATCTTCGGCAAACAAGGCATTCTTCCCACCAAATCGGAAGAATTCCAACAAAGTCCGAGAACAAGTCCCCGCGACCCTCGGCGAAAATCAAAAGGAGAATCAAAGGCTGTCCCGTAGAAATAGGGAGTTTGCTAGAGATTGTACCCGCTTTTACTTGATATTAATAAAAATTATTTGTTACAACTTTTCTTGTCTTCTCTTTTATATATATTGCAGGACAACAAAATTTGTGTTACAGTATCTTTTGTATTTCTCCTTTTTAGTAATATTTCTCTTTCGCCCGTGGACTAGTCGGCATATTGCCGGAAACCACGTAAATTTGGTGTTTTGTCTTTTTTCCTTCCGTTTGTTATTTTGTGTTACCGTCGTTAAGGGCTATTGCTCGGTTCGTTTTTCCTAACAGTTTCGACATTATATCGTGCTTAGTACTAGTTTTTCACTATTATATATATGTGCAGTTATAGAGTTATTTCCTCAACTCTACAACATTTTTACATCATCATCACCTCACAACATATTTTTCACTTATAGAAATGATTAAAAAAAACTTTAAAAAAATCAAAACCACAAAATTATGTTGGGTGTGAAAATGGTGTATACTGGAGAGAATAACTCTATCATTCCCATATATATATACTAGTCAAAAACCCGTGCAATGCACGACAAAAAAATAAAAATAGAAAATGAGTATGAAATTAAAGAAAAAAATTGGCTGATCATTAGAATTAATCTATTGCCTTAAAGAAAAAAATTGGCTGATCATTAGAATTGCATTTTTATCTTATTGCAATGTGAAATAGCATATTCTTGGTCATGCAAACCTATAGTAAGATATGGAAGAATCAAATAGTGTAAGAAATTGTATTGGAAAAGATAATTCCATTTTTATTTTTTATTTTTTTTGTTGAGAAGGATAGTTCCACTTTTAAATCTGTACTTCCTAATCTCAACTTTAAACACAATACAAATAGTGATAAGAAATTCTTGATAAATAATCCGTGCAATGCACGGGATAGTGTAAAATATGTAAATGATATTCAAACTTTCATAATTGTGTGTGATCAACAATGTTTGTTCCCCTAACAAAAAATGTTCGTTTCAATACAAAACTCTTGACAAATTAAGATATGTGAAGCATTGTAACTAAAACTTAGTACAATGTGGCCAACCCAACACAAAAAAAACTAATGAAGCAAAATAAGTAAAACGAACAAAACTGGAAGAAAGCAACGAAGAAAATGACAACAATACCGAACGTAAAATAGCCCTGAAAAGAAAACCAAAGAGTAAGAAGCAGCACCAAAGCATCTGAGCTCTTAGTAGACTAAATAGCGGTGGAAAATCAAAAAAGATATCGAGACAAAAACTACCAGTTGAAAGATAATTGGAATGAATAGTCGTGTCTTGACTCCATTAGACCTTTTTCTCATGAACGCAATCAGGCCAGTATAGAACTCGTAGCAAGAAAAAATAAACAGTGATAAGATTTTAATGTAGTATGAAATAGACCTTCCGTAGTTGCTTACCAACAAAATTTACACCAAAACAGCTTAGAAAGCTTAGTTCCGGCACATAGATCTTCATAAACTTTCATTCATGCATGCCCAGCAATTGTGAATCTGCAATGAATTTTGAAAAAGAAAAAAGCTAAATAATCATTATCACCCTACTAAAAAACAATTGAAAAGTCAAACATATATAGTTTACACAGTTACAAAGTAGATCATCGAAAAAAGGAACCCAGAAGAACGTGTTCCACCGAATATCTCATTACCAACAAAGTTGTCGGAACAACAAAAATCTAAACTCCATATCAAATGTTTCCGTTTTGAAAGCGCCAAGGTGACACAATTATGTTCCACCATGTAACATAAAATCAAGGATATTTGAATTCAATGTACTTTCACGGTTTTAGTTCCGAAGTTGAGCTGACATGGAGCAGTTTTCCAATCACGGCCGCCAAGAAATTCATTTAAACTTTCTAAGCAACATGTGATATCAAAAATCAGCACTCAAATATTAATTTTAACAAATCCACACAAAAACTATAGTTGGATTCAAATGATCAATGCTCAATTATTCAAGTAATTACTAACAACAAAAAAAAGAGATTAAACATGTAATAAAGAAATGAAAATACCTCGAATGGGTATCAAATGTATTTACCAATGCCGTGCGCTCAGTAAAACCTTTACATTCTTTGAAAATTCATAATTGACATTACCATACATTTGTCACATGTCCAAAGAGGTCTAGAAAGGTCCCACCAGTGATGAAATCTATCAAAAGCGAAAGGAAAATATTCAAGCAAACTAAATAAATCAACTTATTTAATGAACCCACCAACAAAAATAAGATATATATTCTTACATTGTTTTCAAATATATTGTGCATTGAAGATTAAAATATCACTTATCAAATATTACCCATAATCCAACAAAGATAGCCTCAGCATACATGCTTTCTGTATATATTCAAATGCAAAGAACACGTATTCTGTATATATACAAATGCAAAGAGAGACCGGACTACTAACCGGGAAATCACAAAAGCATACATAACACGTATTGCCAATGTAAGTTTACCAGATAGGTGCACCTTTAGGACAATGCAACTGTATATCATCTTTAGGAGTTTTTTTGCCTCTTTTTCTAATGTTTGTGTAGCAGAATTGTTGGACATGATCGTTTTATGAGAACATCACCATGATAAATTCCTACCTGCCAAAGTGATCAAATATGTTAAAGAAAACTTGTGTTAGAAAAAATCATTCTCACTAAATCAGTTCCATGAAATGCACAAACCAAAGGAAATAACCGGGGAATACAGGACAAACATACAACGATAGAATCGGAATCGCACAAAAGCGGCCAACTTCACTATATAAGAATTGCACAGTCAACCACAAATCATTATAATCAATGATCCGGAACTTTCATTGTGTAATAACATGACTTTACTGGTGGTCGAACGGAAATCATCACGGAATATATGTACGCAAATAGCCCAGCTACTGAAAAAAAACAACAAAAGAACACAGAATTTATGTGAAGAATTCTTTCGTAAGGTCAATCAAATCATTTTTTTACCCTGCTTACCGATTGGTCGTTGATCGAATGTCGTTGAAGCGTTAGTACGGTTTCCAATTATGCACCCTTGCTTACTGATTGATAGAGTATCCTTGAAGCCTCGGTATACTTTCCACTTAGGGCAAACCTAGTAACCATAGGCTTCTCATTGGTTTTCATCGGTTTAGCAGTTCCATGAGGAAGTTTCAGCTCCTGCCTCATTCTCTACTCCTTAAAATACTTTAATTCATGTGATCCTTGCAAACCTATCCCATTTCCAAAGCTGCATAAAGGTAAGGAAACTATGATGGTTTGTTTGGAACATAACAAACACGATAGCTTTTTAAACATAACAAAACACTAAAAGAAGAGCAATCAAATCAGAACATGCCCATCATCCAACAAAATGAAAATAATTACACGTGAGCAAATTGTTTACCGTTTTCGTGCGACTGCTTTATCACAATTGGTTGATGGGCTGAAGAAGAAATCATTATTAATCCATCATAGTGATTCTAAGTCTGAAAGAAACAACCTGACAATTTCCATTGACATTGAAATCAGCCTGTTTCCTTCGGAAGCAATAGTTAAAAATTGAATCAACCAAAACAATAGCGTCTTCTCAAAAAAAAAAAAAACAATATAGCAAACCTCAAATATAAATCAAAATCAAACGTCTACCGGATTGTCGCATCGTCAAGCCCTATTTATGGTATACAAGGTGTCGCATCGTCAAGCCCTATTTATGGTATACTTCCAGATAAGCTTTCCTCTATGAATCACATGTTCACAGTAATTAAGCCAAAAAATACCTTCAATCAGACCACTGATGTATTAAATAGACCATTTTGTAGAAATAAGTACATGAAATACCTTGTAGATTGTGCTGAAACCCATGACAATCCGAAAGAACAAACAGCTAGCCCCTTCAGATTATATTATTACATCATTTGTGAAGAAAATAATTCTGGGTCGCCAAATGTAAAATATATTAGCCTATGAATCGTCATATATATTTGATAGCATGAAGTATATACAGGGAAATGAGGTTACCAAATAAATATAGGGAAAACATTAAAAACATACCATAATCGTGCGCAAATAAAACTTGAACCACAATGCAATCGCTTCAACCTTGAACTACCTTCAGATAATGAAAACACCCAGCAATCCCGTTACAATTTTACAATGAATACTTCAATAGTCTAACCACTATTGAATCAAATAGCAGTGAAAGTTTCAAAAGCTTAAAAAAAAAAAACAAATAGCAGTGAAAACATCAAAATTTCCTAGCCTTTTTGTGAACAAAAGAATTACTATTGGTAAATGAATCCGGAAAAAAATTTATGCAAGAAGAAACCATAAAGAGAAAAAACCTATAAAATTGGAGTGATAAAATTGCATACTACAACGGACGCTTGCTCGAATGACATCCGGAACAAACCCTTTGTGTACCTTTTCAGATTAGATGTGATTTTGTTTAAAGAAAAAATTTGTACATGAAATTCGCAGAGAATCGATAATGGGCTGATTGTCTTTTGAAAAATGGTGATTTAGTTTCGCAGATTAGATGACAGGATACGGTTATGTATTTTCGTTGATGATATGTGAGTTTTCAACTTGGATGGAGAATGGTGGGTTACTGGTATGAACGTGGGGGAGTTGGGGAGAATTTAGGTTAATCGTGGGAGAGGGGAGCTTCGGGAGAGAAAGAGAAAGAGTGGGAACGTGTTTTTTTTTTCCTTCTTTCTTTTCTTTTCATCTGTCGGGTTTGGGGCGGGTAATAAATCAATTGCGGGTTATTAGACGGTTATTTCCTTGAAAATATAATATAGATATATATATATATATATATACGGTGAAACTTGATAAAACTTCATTCAATAAAGGGTTTGTCATAAAGAGACATACCTGGTATAAATATTGTGTGTCACACTCATCCGAATGATGATTAAACCAAAGTGTGAAAAACCACTGCAACAAGACAAAGAGTCGAGAAAAATGAAAGCACACTCTATATAAATGTTGGAGCTGTGGGAACTTAAATAGAACTTCAGATTTTACATAGCAAATTAGAAATGATAAATTCTTAGAGAAAATCAAATTCCTGTTTTCACGCTTTTTCTATATTTGAATTCAATTGAAGAATACTTGATCTGTTCTTGTGTTCTTGATCAATTTGATCTTTCTAGTTCATGCTTCTCTTTCTTGGCAGTTGATTCTGTTAAAGTGTCCCACATTGGGAACTTGTGGTTGTTTCACCCACCATATTAAGAGATGGATTTCCCTCACCTCACAACCTAGGTTTTGGGGATGAGGACCATCCTCTTATATGGGTTTGGGCCTTGATTTTCTACATGGTATCGGAGCCACCCTTTATTGTGCAAGTGTTGGGCCTATTTGTTGGCCTTGTGTGCCCGGCGCACACTTGAGGGGGCGTGTTAAAGTGTCCCACATTGGGAACTTGTGGTTGTTTCACCCACCATATTAAGAGATGAATTTCCCTCACCTCACAACCTAGGTTTTGGGGATGAGGACCATCCTCTTATGCAATTATGCTTCATGCTTATGTGAATGTGATCACCGGGCAGAAGAGAGAGATGAATTTCTCTCACCTCACAACCTAGGTTTTGGGGATGAGGACCATCCTCTTATGCAATTATGCTTCATGCTTATGTGAATGTGATCACCGGGCAGAAGAGTGACTAACCGAAGAAGTTTGTTTGTTTTTATTTTATTTTTTTATTTGAAGGGACGATGGAGATAAATTGATATAATTGATGTCTATGTTGATACAAAATGCGAAATTGTGATATCAGGTGATTTAGGATACCGCACCTATTGTAAAAGACATCACATCTTATTATACATAAAATCCTAAGAATTATTTTACTAAGCTTTTTGGCTTGTGTTTGATTTTTTTTCTTTGAGTTTTTTCGTCCGATGGAATGTTGTCAAACATTCGTCTGTTCGTACGATAAAGAATTTGATGTTAGTAAATTCGGATGATTTTTTTTTTTGCTTCAAGTAGGGATCGAACCCTGGTCACTTAAATTCGGATGATTTTAAGTGTCTTTTACGTAGAAAAAATCTTTGTATATGTATAATCTGTAACGCCCCGTTCCTAGATACCGAGTCCTTACATGGAAATAGAACGTTCGGCACGTATAATATAAAATAATTTCTATATTATACGTAAGCCTCTACTACGTCGTATCGAGTTTAGCATAAACGGAAGCTAAAAGACTCAGGTATATATATATTTTTAAAGATAAGAATAGAAACACAACCATACTAAAGATAGAAAAGATATCTTACAACAACGAACGTCAAATCTTACAACCATACGATGTTCAAAGAAAAGAAAGAAATTCAGCAAGTATCTTACAAGAAAATATCTAGAAATGCAACATGTCTTGAAATGAAATTACAACATAAGTCTTGAAGGGAAATAACATAGTTTAGTAGTAATAAAATATGATAACAACATAGCATGACAAGAGCATCAAAGATCATCCTCGAAGTCTTGGTCGAACTCCTGTTCAACCTGTTCATCTTCTCAACCCCAAACACAACAAACATGCATTTGAGGTAAGTACGAAGGTACTTAGCAAGAAACAGAAGCTATTTCATTAACTAGGTTTCACAAAGAAGGACTTACATAGTTTTTAAGTTATCTTTATTTGACCGACTCAATTCTAGGGTTCACTTCATGCTCATCAACATATTGTGACTAAACGTTTCTAACTTAACTCAAGTTTGTTACACCGGAACTCAAGGGCACTACGCATGGTGCTACCCACCACGAGGCATCGTTTGCAACCTATCAGTGGAACACACCGATAGCCACGGGTTAAGACCCGATAGTGTACACGTTCGGCGAAGTCCCCATACCATTTAGCCGTTTATAGGCCAGTAGTGTTATTCACTTTATCTAACCGCCCACACATCGTGATATAGACAAGTGCTTTACAAAAATTGTTTACGATGTTTAGTCTTTTACTACACACTTATGTAAATTATTAATCATTAACTAGCCACCTAAGTGTTTTCAAGGTAGAAACTCACTTAACAACTCAACTCCCTCACTTATACTCTAGACACACCACCCTAATCACGTACACAGACATTGATGAATACTAATTCATCAAAGCACAAGTCATTCATACCCTTCCGACGGTCCCGAACTTCAACTCTATGGAAGAGTACATTCGGTGCTGGAACTAAACTCATCAGAAGCTTAATCCAGGCTTGTTCATGTTCATTTAGCTTGTTTACATCATTAATATAAAGTTAGGAACCTCCCAACTTACTACACTCGAAAACACGCAAAAGCGGTCAAAACAGCATTACTGGGCCATAGGCCACGGCCTGTAAATCATGGCCACGGCCTATGACATAGTAGAATTCTCAGAACTCTCTGAATCAGGTATGTCTGACACTTTAATCTTCAACTGATGATAACCGGATCTATGGTCGATCTTAGAAAACACTCTTTTTCTTTGCAACTGGTTAAACAGATCATAGATCCTCAGTAGTGGATACTTGTTCTTGATGGTGAGGTTGTTCAAAGCTCTATAGTCTGTACACATCCTCATGCTTCCGTCCTTCTTCTTTACAAACAACACAGGGGCTCCCCACGGTGAAGTACTTGGCTGAATTATATTCCTTTCTAACATATCCTTTAACTGAACTTTCAATTCCTTTAATTCAGCCGGTGTCATCCTATGAGGTGCTTTTGCTACTAGTGCTGCCCCCGGTACTAACTTGATCTCAAACTCAATCTCCCTATCTGGCATATTACCTGGTAACTCATCTGGGAAAACTTCGGGGTATTCTCATGCTATAGGGGTTTCTTCCAACTTAGGCTTAACTTGCTCTACATCCATTGCATATAACAAGTAGCCTTTGCAACCTTTTTGACATGCTCTTATAGCCTTAACTGCTGAGATTATCGGATCCCACTTCTTACTCGGCTTGTACACGTTACCTTGAAAAGTCTTAGAAGATTTTCCGGGTACCTTAAGGGTTACTCTCTTTTCCCTACAGTCTAAGTGTACATAGTTCTTTGACAACCAATCTATTCCTAAGATCACATCAAAGTCCGTAAAGTCCAACACTATAAGTTCACTCTTACAACGATAAGACCCTACCCGAATGTCTACTTGAGGTATCAACTTCGTCACTTTAGTAACTCTTCCTAATGGTGTAGTTATTTCGAAAGTATTCCTTAAAGCTTCCATAGGTAAGTTTAGTTTTTAGCAACCTTAGAAGACACAAAAGAGCTAGACGCCCCGGTATTAAACCAAGCATTAACTGCTAGATTGTCTAATATTATCGTACCTAAAAATGTAAATTCGTTTATTTAAATACACTATAACATGATTTAACGTGCTATAATAGTACTTCAATAACATAGAATGAACAAATAAAAGAACCTGAGATAACATTATCATCTGGCTCTGCAATCTCTGACTCCATAGCAAAAACTCGAACCGGTCGGCTTGAATTTCCTTTTCTGCTTGCTTGACCCTGGTTTCTTTACCTCCCTTCATTGGACAATTCCTTGCAGAGTGTCCTGGATCTCCACAGTAATAACAGCTACCTGTGCTAGCCTTGACAAAGAGGTGCACTTGCTGAAGGTGCTGCTGACAAGGACGCTGAAGTCTTCTTCACATTTTGGTGTGGTGCTGCCCGACTACTCCCTTGACTCGTCCCAAATGTTCTCTTAGCACCAACTATCACCGAAGGCCTGTTCTTAAAAGTCTCCACTTCTATGGCATTGTTCAACAATTCTGCCATATTCCTGGGCGTAGCTCCCATCATACCGGCTTGTATCTCACGAGATAATCCATTATTATAAAAGGCCATTTTCTTCTCCTCAACTTTCATGATTTCAGGATAAAACCTTCCCAACTCATTGAAACGATTAGAATATTTAGACACGGACGTGTGTTGACCTTGACTATGTCTCACAAAAAGACTTGCTTGATTTGCTTGAACTGCTGGTGGGTAGTGCTCATTGTAGAAAAGTTCCTTGAATTCTTTCCAATCCGTAACCTTACTTCGGCTACTCTCTATTGCATCAAACCAACTCTTCACCGTATTCAACTAAAAACCCACAGCTAACTGAGCCATTTCCGCTTCAGGCACATTCACATTTCTACAAGCCTTTTCAAAGCTCCCCAACCACATCTCAGCCTTGAGTGGTTCCATATTTCCATATAAGTCTTGCATACGGTTCCTTTTCAGCCTAGTGTACCAATCCATGGGTGGTGCCTGCTCAAATGCTTGAGGTCTAACTGGAGGGTAACTAGGTGGGTAGACCGGTGGATAATCTGGTGGATACACTGGTGGATAAACGGGTGGATAACCTGGGGGTGCTTGTGGTGCTTGAGGTGGATAAGGTGGTGGATATGGTTGTTGAGGTTGAGTCACGGGTGGTGCTTGTTGATAAGGGTGGTACCTTGGATGGTGTGGTGGAGTGTGGTATGGCTGATGTAGTCCATAAGGTGGGTATCCAAAGCCGTGGTGGTGATCAAACCGTGGTGATGGAGGGATAATAGGTTGAGGTTGGGAGCTTGAGGGTGGAGGGTAGAAGGTTTGCTGGTGTTGAGGGGTAAGCTGTGGTTGGAGGGTGGCTTACGGGTGATAGTGGAGGGTAAACTTCTGTCACTGATGGTGGTACAAAACGCGTTGGAATATCACTTACCATCATAAACTAAACCGAACTTCCCACATGCCATTGTGGAGGTTGCTGCTGATGAGGTCACGGTGTCTGATTCTGTTGAGGTGGAGCATTAGGTCTCAACACTCCACTCCCTACCACTTGTGTAGGACTGTGTTCCTCCCGTCTAGCACCAGAACTCTCGGCCCCATGAACACCCCTCCTTGTTCTGCCAGTCTCTCGTCTAACGCCAGAACTCTCAGCCCCACGAACATTGCTGAGAGGCCGGAATAATCAATACCTAAGAGAATAGGAAACTCTCCATCAGGCTTTCGGAATGGATAGGAAAGACCGTTGGAAGAACGAATGATGAGTGCCCCATGAACAGTTTCCCGCATGAAGGAAGAGTGTGCATGCCACCAAAGTGTTCCTTCTTGTTGTGTTATGTTAAACTTGTACGTATAGGTATTACCAGGCAATATGGGACATTGAGTCACATATTCCGGTCCGTCTGCCCATGGAGTCAACTTTTGAAATATTCCATGCCTGCATACATGAATGAGATTTAGTCGCTACAATAAATCGCACACAATAGCAAGTAGCACTTCAAACTTCATAGAACTAGGTACATTCTACTAAAGACATAAATCAGTACACATGTTCTATGAACTGAAGACAAATATTTATTGTTTAAGAGAAAAAGTGCTCATGTTTTTGGAAACTGTTACTAATCAAGCTTGTGCACTGTTGAAGGACTTGTCATTATGAGTACACAGAAAATGTCAAATGATCAGAAAATTTCTTACCAATGAATGCTGAGGTTGTAAGGTGAGTTGTTAGCGACATGAACGACGAGGGTATCACCCTCATCTGCATAGATTGTAGGTCGGGGATAGGTTCCATTTACTACCGTGATCACGTTTTTCTCACAAAGACGCTCGAATTCTTGATCATGCACCTGTAATTACCAAAACGAAATCTTATTGTTCATTACATGAAAATATTGTGAAGGAAGAATAAATGTACATTCAAATTTACAAGTAGGGCTAAAGCTTACATCAAATGTATAGTCTACAACTTTTGCAGAAGCAAATGAGGAAGCGAGAAGAACCAAAGCGTATATGAACAATAACAGAGGATGTGCCATTTGGATTATAATCAAACTGAAAACAAGTAGTTAGGGGGTATTTGCAATTGAAAGAATAAAAGATATTGGAAATTAATGTTTTGTGTGAGTTATAACTTGTTCTCTTGCCCTGTATTTATAATTATAAATCAATCGAGCATGGCCTATTAAAGAAACCAGAGGCAAAGCGGAAGAAGGAAAAAACGCAGAAAAACCAAAGTTAAAGAAGGTAAAAGCTCCTCCTTTCAGTATATTCATTAATCGAAGCTTGTCTCGATTTTATATAGTGCGATCCCCGAGTCTTGATTATCACAGACTCATTTTGAATTCAACCCTAGAGATAAGTATGAAACAAACCTAATTTATCCTGATTTATTCGAAGTAAACAATTGGATTAACTGAGATACAAAGCTATTAAGATAAACCATCACTCTGTTTGAAAGATTATGACTTCAGATAAACTCATCTTTTAACATTTCCGGATTTTCTGAATTTCAACCTTATCACTCAAATTTCAACCTTATCACTCCATTTTTTAATGTTGAACCGATCTGTTTATCTTTTGCTGCATATGGACAGCATTATCAGTGTCTGAGTCTTTGTTGTCTGAGTGTATATTGTCCGAGCTTGATTGAGTCTTAATACCCTCCCTCAAACTGTGCCTGGGGCGAAGGCAAAGTTTGCTGAGAAAGTGATGAAGGAGGTATTTGGTGGCTGGCTTGGTAAACAGATCGGCCACTTGATATTGTCCAGGAATATGTTTAGTAACGAGCTTACCCTGGGCCACTTTCTCTCTTACAAAGTGATAGTCTAACTCAATGTGCTTCGTCCGGGCATGAAACACTGGGTTGATAGTGAGGTAGAGAGCACTGAGATTGTCACAGTAGATAGTAGGAACCTGAGACTGAGAAATGCGTAGGTCTTGTGTGAGATACTGTAACCATGTCAGTTCTACTGATGTGTTGGCCACTGATCTGTATTCAGCTTCAGTGCTTGATCTGGAGATGGTGTGCTGTTTCTTGGTGTGCATCTGAGTAGGCTGTGAGGACCATGTGAGGATCTGTTGTGAATTCCAATCCAAGTGACAAGGTGGACTTGACATATCTGAGAATTCTATGAGCAATTTTGAGGTGAGCATGTGTTGGTGCTTGTAGGAACTTAGATGCATAGTTGACACTATAAGCAATGTCTGGCCTGGTGAATGTTAGACATTGAAAGGCACCAATCAGTTGTCTGTAGTAAGTAGGATCAGCAAGGAGCGTTGAATCATGGTCCTGTTGTGGTTTAGTCTCCAGAGGTGTACCCATAGGTTTGCAATCCACCATGTTTGCTCTTTCCAGTATGGTGAGGGCATAATGTGTCTATGTCAAATGCATAGTAGAACCTGCATAGAAAATCTCAACCCCAAGGAAATGATGTAATATGCCCAAGTCCTTCATGGAAAACTCAGAATGAAGAGAGTTAATGAAGGAAAATATAAGTTGAGGATTAGATCCTGTCAATGTATAACATGTCATCCACATATATAATAGAAATAATGAACCAAAATCTGAGTGGAAAACAAACAGTGAAGGATCAGCCAAACTACAGTAGAAACCGTATGCAAGAAGATAAGAGCTAAACCTGTCAAACCAGGCCCTGGGGGCCTGTTTGAGGCCATATAGGGCCCTTTTGAGTTTGCACACATGTGTAGGATGCTGAGGATCAGTCATACCTGGTGGTTGTTGATGACGGTCAAATTATACCCGTAAAAGTCATCAACGTTGACCTTAAATCGAGATTAATAATATATATTTCATATTAAATCACATGTTTATATTTATTATTTAATGTTAAGTGATTATTAATATGATATTTGGTATTTAGCTGTTTTTATTATTTAAAGCCGATTTATTGTGCGATAATTATTGGTTTTGCAGATCACGACAAATCGAGAGGATTAATGTCATTCAATCAATTATCTCAAGATAATGAAGGAAGGAAATCGGAGCATTAAATGAGAGATTAATCGGATCAACATGCAAGCGTGCGAGTGGGAGCAAGACAGATGAAAAACGTGTAGAATGGGCAAATTTTAGGTTCGGTCGACCGAGCCATCACACTCGGTCGACCGAGGCTCAGGTTTCGGTCACTTTTAGGGTTTTATCGAGTCTATCTTCTAGAACCTCCCTAAGTCGGCAGAAACTCCTATATAAGCAGCAGCTTCGAGAAATTGTAAATTCATTCATATTCATTCAATAATACCATACAATTCTACTTTGATATTTTGATACAATGTAGCATAATTAGATTGAAGGTTCCCAGCGATTTAAGGGCTGCAATATGTAAGCCTTTATTTTCTCATTTCTTTTCTTTCAAGTAATTAATTTCCCCAATTATGCTTTATTGTTTGAGTTAGTTAATTCATAGCTAGATGATGTAGATCTAGGCTATGACGTTAGGGATGTGGCGACACCTTGTCTATGAGGATCCCATAACCTACGCCATACACTTAGTTTCTATCCATGAATCTGCATTGTTTAATTAATGTGTATCTAAGTTAGTTTATATGAATGCTTTACGAATTCATCGCTTAATCCGTTGTGTATGATGAAACGCCGAGAGATACGTTCAGGGATGTAATCTGGGGAAAAGACCATTCGGTCGACCGAGCCCAAACTATTCGGTCGACCGAGCCCTCTGCTCATCCGTTAGATAGCCATGTCTTTATGGTTAGGTTAACTTAATAGAATTTATTATCTCAAGAGGTATGGCTATGGCTACGTTACTCGCTTAGTTTAATTAAAATGTGTAAAAAGGAAATACCAATATAAAACTCTTAGGTAGGCTTATGAATTGATCTTCGGACGCTCAAATGCTATCTAGGTAGGTTTATATTTGGGGATTGCTAGCACTGATTATACATACGTCGTAGATTAGCATGAGACTATAACTTGGTAATTGCTAGTTGACGAGAGCTTGAGTAATCGTTTAGAAATACGCCTAACCATAGGAATGTTGCCTCGACGAGGTGTGCGGTTAATATCGGCATCCTTAGAGTCGTAGCGTGTGAGTTATATGAGATGGAGGCACCAAAAGGCGAAAGTCACGTAACAATATCACAAAGGATCTAGTGACCTACCGGTGCTAAGTCAAGTTAAAGGGATGACTCCCGTAGCCAATCTAAGATAGATACAAATGGATTGACAAGCAATAAGTTCGATTTTATTATATAAATTATCTAGGTCCAAACGATAAAGACTATAATTGGGGAGGTTAATTACGTTGTGTCGAGTCGTGTCTTTACTTTTCATGTCTTATGTTGGTCGTAGACCGCGCTTTATGTCCTTGACATGTTTAATTAATTGTTTGTATATAAGATGATCCACAATTGGTTCCCTGTGGGATCGACCTTGATTCACTATAGCTATACTACGATGGGCCTAGTCCTCTTTGCTAATCTTGGTTTATGGTGGTCAAGTATATTATAACCCGATTGACCACGCCATCAAGTTTTTGGCGCCGTTGCGGGAACCAACGGTCAATTTTATATATAAATAATTTTCTTATTCATGTCAAGTTTTCGGTTTTAGAGTCTGTTTTTACGTTTTTGAGTCCCTCTGGTTGTCTGCTCTGTCTGAAAATTCCAGATTCTTAAAAAAAATATAATAATTAAAAAAAAAATATTTATTCGGTCGACCGAGAGACCTCATTCGGTCGACCGAGAATTTATAATTTTTTTTTTGTTTTGTTCTTGTTCTGTTCTGTTTACACGGTTTCTGATTTGTGTTTTTCGAGTCTGGAATTTCGCGTGTCTGTTTATCCCCGTATGTTTAATCCGTAGGTCTGATAGCAGCATGGGAAACCACGTTAAAATCAGTCTATGGTCTGTTTGTTTTTGTTTATCTTCTGTTTGCAGAAACCAGGGAAGCAATAATCTGAGTCAGTAATTTTTTGAGGGCGCTGAGAAAATAACCCAGCAAACATGTGGAGCTACGAATCTAAGATGGGAAAAGCGATGGAAGTAATACCCTTAAAGCACCAAGATGGCTCTAAAAAAAATTTTAAAGGCTTAAATTCTTCGTGGTACAATGTTGAAGGCAAGGTACTACCCTTTTTTTTGCTTATGTTTTACTACCTTTTGGTTTTTTGAGCATAAGTTAGCCTAAACATGAACCTTAGTATGAATCTTGGCCCGGAGTGGTTTGTAAGAATAATTTTATTAGTGTCGATGGTTTTGCCCCATATCTGTCTCATCTAGAGGGTGTAAGGAAACATGTAGTCGTTGAAAGGAAGCAGTGAATAAAGAGTTCCTCGTAGTTCTGTTAAAATCTCTTTGTCCTATGCATGAGATTGCTTCTACTGGCCAGGGGAGCAACAAATTGTGTAGTTTAAGCATTCAAAATCTAAAGAGGACGTTGAGTTTTGAGAGAACACAATCTTCGGCTTTCGTTGATGTTTATGGTGATGGCTTCTCGGTGAACCCACCTTAAACAAAAACGAGATTACGCTTTGGGTGACAATTTAGAAATCGAGACTCTTAGTACATGGGTTCGAAATGGTCTAACCATGGTCGGGCGAGTTCAACCGAGCTTCGCTCAATCGACTCCCTCCACGTGTGATGTACGCGTTACAGCGAGCTCAACAAGACTTAGCATAGCCGATAAGCCTTCGGGCTAAACGGGCTTATCTTGACGGGTTGGCCTGAATCATCACATATGTTCCAAATAATAAGACGGCGTAGGCTTCCTACATAACCGACCTTATTCGAGTACTTTGATTCATTGTTTCTTATTGTCGCCCAAACCGTAATTTTAACCGAGTTTCTTAGAATTCACTAATTCCTAAAACGAGCCGAGGTAAGAGCTTTGGATAAATGGTATGGATAAATGTCGCTTCTAGGTCTCACAACCAAGGGAAGGGTATTAATCCGCAAAAGCAACAAGCCCACCTCTTATAGTGCTCGGAGGGTCAAAGTCTGGCGATCCAAGAATGATAACTGACAAGGATACTTTTGGAAAGTCGAAATGAGGACTTTAAACTCGTAACTACTTTTTAAAACCCTTAGGATTTCTTTTTAGGATTTTAGGTTTTTCTTTCTTTGAGTCAAATAAGAGTAACGTGACATATGTTGAGGTTTTTTATTTTGCCGTGTTCCGATGGCCATTGGGCTAAGGATGTGCAAAACTTTTTTACTCAATATAGGCCGCGTGAAATAGAGTTCCGTAGGAGAGTCGAGAAATTGCTAAAGAAAAAGAAATTTAGCAATCAACCTTAAGATGGAAGCATTAAGAGAGCTTGAGAATTATTGAAAATGTAACAGAGAATGATTGGTGTGAACAAGAACAATCTTTGTCAATTTCTAAAACTTTTTAGGTGATCCAAATGAAGATTCAAAGTGGTGCGCAATTCATTCTGCAACTATCCTTATCTTTCCCTTTATACATTTTCACCTTCAAACTTTTCGATCCTCTCACCAATCTGCCCCAACAGTTCACATTCTAACCATTCTTTCATCGCCTCTCTTTCTTTCCATCCGTTTCACTCTCCCACCCAATCCCATTCCTTTAAACAATTCTCAACCCACCCATACACAATTTCTTACCCACCCTTTATCTTTTCTTCCCAACCTTATGTGTATCTTTTTCTAAACCCCTCATACTCTCAACCTCCATTTTGTTTACACAATACCTATGTGTTGCGGAATTTGAAATATTGCTAAGTTTTAATGATTATCTTTTATCATTTTGATTTTCATGATCCTAGTTGGGGTAAGTGTAGCTCTGCCCTAGCTAGATTTTAAAGGTTTTTGGTTCGATCAAAATACAACTTATCTTTCTACCGGAAGTTTTAAATTTCACATCTTTTCCGTCTATTCCGGCATTTCTAGATGATCCGTTTTGTTCTGAATTATCACACCGATCCGACCTTGTTGATGACGGTTATGACTTTTACGTGATACATTGGGTTATTAGTAATTTCGAGGAGTAGCTCCATCTCCCTCAGTTGTTGATATCCAGTGCAAGCGAGAAGTCTCTGCGTTAAGTATTTGATTTTATCTTTAGCCAATAGGTCGCATTCAATCTGTTATACCTTACCAAGTTTCTCTTTTCCTAGATTGAATACCTTTTTGATCGAGTCACCTCGTGTTTTTTCCACTTGGGGTAATGCTTTTGATCTTTGTCTTCTCACCCGGTTTTAAGAATATTTAGGCGGTGGCGGTTGTAGATGAAGACCACCATCTTTAGTTGCTTGTTTATTTTTCTTTCTATTTAGTATTTTTCTTGTCTTTGGTTGTATAAAATAAAGTGGCTTAAAATGTTTTTCGGTATTCATACCTCTTTACTGCCACATTATTTTAGAACTTCCATAGACATGGTGTTATTAACGGTTTCGTGGAGTTTGTTTGCTTATACAGGATGTGTCTATCTCTCCACGGCGTCTTTGAAATTTACTCCGATGTTCTCGCATTTACTTGAGAGCCGTTTCCAGAG
Organism: Gentiana macrophylla; assembly: GCA_026214975.1. Classification (NCBI taxonomy): domain Eukaryota; kingdom Viridiplantae; phylum Streptophyta; class Magnoliopsida; order Gentianales; family Gentianaceae; genus Gentiana; species Gentiana macrophylla. The sequence continues at coordinate 26,515,113 of CM047810.1, read as the reverse complement.
CTAAGTCTTTTCTTAAATTCTCATTTATTTTTGTCATTGAGGACAATGCCATGTTTAAGTGGGGGGTAGGAGACTTAGCCATGTTATAATTGAAAATTTGAATGAAACGGCACATGATTGAAAAAATTGAATAAATACCATATTAGGTATCTCGTACCCTTTAGAATTGTGAGTTCCTAGCTAAGAATTGATAGAAAGGAACCAAGTTTCATGAGTACGTGATCATTTTATACTTATGTTAAGTAGATTTAAGGATATTCATGCTCGCTTTTGCAAGTAGTTATTTATTATTCAATTACTCAAATCAGAATCGAGTATACCGCTCAAATCATAATAATCAAGAAATTATGTGTACATTGCATAGATGATTGGTTATGTAGACTTAGTGTCGATACTTATTGGTGATGTATTCTTATCTTCTTGCCAACAAAAGCGGAGTAATAAGCTTGAGACGTACTGTGTTTTAGCAAAATGTTAGACACTGGGCTTGTAGTAACATTACCAAAGTAGCCCGCTTGTGGTAATATTCAATGCTATGCATGATCTAAGATAGGGGATGCTCTAAAAGTTTTCTTCCTTGAGATTGATAGTATTTGAAAAATATGAAGATATGAAAAGAATATTCAACTCTTTAAGAGGCTTTGAGTAGTACTGGTCTCCAAGTCCAAAACCCTATAGATACGCTTATTGCTTATTGCTCTAGTGCTTCAAAAATTTAAAGGCTTGAGGAGTATGAATGCTGAGGTTGGTAGGTTGAGATTGCGAAGTTAGCATAAACTCTAATCTTGCCACATTCATATAAAACCAATGCACATGCACACATCACTTCGATTCATAGTCGGTAGTGAATAATGGATATCTTATGAGCATGACTAGTATGAGTTGACTTGAGCTTCTTGTGTAAGTATGATTTGACCATAGAAAATGTTGTCTTGGGGAATGACTTATTGATGCTTTGTTCGGGACGATCAAAGTCTAAGTGGGGGGTAGTTGATGACGGTCAAATTATACCCGTAAAAGTCATCAACGTTGACCTTAAATCGAGATTAATAATATATATTTCATATTAAATCACATGTTTATATTTATTATTTAATGTTAAGTGATTATTAATATGATATTTGGTATTTAGCTGTTTTTATTATTTAAAGCCGATTTATTGTGCGATAATTATTGGTTTTGCAGATCACGACAAATCGAGAGGATTAATGTCATTCAATCAATTATCTCAAGATAATGAAGGAAGGAAATCGGAGCATTAAATGAGAGATTAATCGGATCAACATGCAAGCGCAAATGGGGAGCAAGGCAGATGAAAAAAACGTGTAGAATGGGCAAATTTTAGGTTCGGCCGACCGAGCCATCACACTCGGCCGACCGAGGCTCGTGTTTCGTCACTTTTAGGGTTTTATCGAGTCTATCTTCTAGAACTCTCCTAAGTCGGCAGAAACTCCTATATAAGCAAAGCAGCTTTCGAGAAATTGTAAATTCATTCATATTCATTCAATAATACCATACAATTCTACTTTGATATTTTGATACAATGTAGCATAATTAGATTGAAGGTTCCTAAATGATTTAAGGGCTGCAATATGTAAGCCTTTATTTTCTGCTTTTTTTCTTTCAAGTAATTAATTTCCCCAATTATGCTTTATTGTTTGAGTTAGTTAATTCATAGCTAGATGATGTAGATCTAGGCTATGACGTTAGGAGATGTGGCGACACCTTGTCTATGAGGATCCCATAACCTACGCCATACACTTAGTTTCTATCCATGAATCGCATTGTTTAATTAATGTGTATCTAAGTTAGTTTATATGAATGCTTTACTTAATTATCGCTTAATCCGTTGTGTATGATGAAACGCCGAGAGATACGCTCAGGGATGTAATCTGGGGAAAAAGACCATTCGGTCGATCGAGCCCACTATTCGGCCGACCGAGAGCCCTCTGCTCATCCGTTAGATAGCCATGTCTTTATGGTTAGGTTAACTTAATAGAATTTATTATCTCAAAGAGGTATGGCTATGGCTACGCGTTACTCGCTTAGTTTAATTAAAATGTGTAAAAAGGAAATACCAATATAAAACTCTTAGTAGGCTTATGAATTGATCTTCGGACGCTCAAATTATATCTAGGTAGGTTTATATTTGGGGATTGCTAGCACTGATTATACATACGTCGTAGATTAGCATGAGACTATAACTTGGTAATTGCTAGTTGGACGAGCTTGAGTAATCGTTTAGAAGTACGCCTAACCATAGGAATGTTGCCTGGACGAGGTGTACGGTTAATATCGGCATCCTGTAGTCGTAAGTAGCGTGTGAGTTATATGAGATGGAGGCACCAAAAGGCGAAGTCACGTAACAATATCACAAAGATCTAGTGACCTACCGGTGCTAAGTCAAGTTAAAGGGGATGACTCCCGTAGCCAATCTAAGATAGATACAAATGGATTGACAAGCAATAAGTTCGAGCTTTATTATATAAATTATCTAGGTCCAAACGATAAAGACTATAATTGGGGAGGTTAATTACGTTGTGTCGAGTCGTGTCTTTACTTTTCATGTCTTATGTTGGTCGTAGACCGCCTTTATGTCCTTGACATGTTTAATTAATTGTTTGTATATAAGATGATCCACAATTGGTTCCCTGTGGGATCGACCTTGATTCACTATAGCTATACTACGATGGGCCTAGTCCTCTTGCTAGTACTGGTTTATGGTGGTCAAGTATATTATAACCTGATTGACCACGTCATCAGTTGTGACATATAGATTTCTTCATGCACAAAGCCATGGAGGAATGCATTTTTGACATCCAGTTGTCTAATAACCCACTGCTGGCTTAGTGCTGCTGCAAGGACTAGTCTGATAGTTCCAGGTTTTTTGACTGGGAAAAAAGATTTTGTATAGTCTACACCATCCACTTGGTTGTATCCTTTAGCCACAAGTCTAGATTTCCGTCTTTCCAAGGTGCCATCAGGATTAAGTTTAGCCTTAAAAACCCATTTGGAGCCAATAATGTGCATATTTGGTTGTCTAGGTACTAGTTCCCAGGTGTTGTTTTGATGTAGGGCCTGTAATTCTTCTAACATGGCATTTTTCCAACCAGGATGTTTGAGGGCTTCTGTGACATTTCTGGGTTCCGTAGGTATAGTAGGGAATGTGGAGATGGTAAGGGCATATTTGGGGTTAGGTTTCAGGATTCCATGCTGAACCCTAGTAGTCATGGTGTGAGTGCCAATGAGATTGGTTTCTGGTGAGGGTGATGGTGATGGGAGGTCAATGCCATCAGTGGGGAAGTGGACTGGAGATGCAGGAGGTGTGATAATTGGGGATGTTGGAGGTGTGATAATTGGGGATGTTGGAGGTGTAATTTGATCAGTATCTTGTATAGACTCAGACTGTGTATCCGTGTCCACAGTGGTGTCTGAGTCAAGGTGTTCTTGTAGATGACTGGCCAGATCAAGTTGAGGAGTGGGATGGACAGGTGTGGATGCACTTTCTGGATTGTGTATGGGTATATCTGGGATAGAGACTGATGAGGAAGATGTGGTTTGAGGAATGTGAGGATGAAAGTGATGTGTGTGGTCTGATGTGGATTGGAGCCAATCTACTCAAAAAAATTGGTTGGGGAGTGGTTGCTGGGTGACTGGTTTGTGGTTTATAAGGAAACAGGGACTCATCAAAGACAACATGTCTTGAGATGATGATTTTTCTAGTTGGAGGATGATAGCACTTATAGCCTTTGTGTTGCATGCTATATCCTATAAAGACACATGGGACTGTCTTAGGATCAAATTTATTGTGTCTTGTGTCCCATGTGTAAGGGTAGCACCTAGTACCAAACACTCTGAGTGTGGAATAGATGGGGTCCTTGTTATATAGTTTGTGGTATGGAGACTCAGAATCTAGGGCAGTGGATGGTGTTCTGTTCATGATGTATACTGCTGTGGCAAAGGCTTCAGTCCATAAGAATAGGGGTAGATGGCTATGAAACAACATGGTCATCCCTAATTCTCTGATTGTCCTATGTCTCCTTTCTACAATCCCTGTTTGTTGAGGTGTATGTGGGCAGGACAGTTGGTGTACAATCCCATATGCCTTGAAGTGAGTGCTTATTTTGGTATTAACAAATTCACCACCGCAGTCTGAATGAAATATTTTAATGTTTGTGTCAAACTGTCTGGAAACATAGTTTTCAAAGTTGATATAAGCCTCAAAGAAATCAGATTTATGAACCAAAGGTACAAGCCAAGTAAATTTTGAAAAATCATCTACAAAACTAGCATAATAAGAAAAACAACCAATGGACTTTATAGAGCCGGCCCCACAAGTCACAAAGGTATTATTTCAAATGCCATAGTACTAACACTTTCGTAATCAAAGAAAGGTAGTTTATTCATTTTCCCTAATTGACAGCTTTCACAAATGTGATCTGTTTTTATTTTTCCAAAAACATCTATTCAACCCTTAGTCTTTAAGGTTTGGACAGTCCTCATCTGAGTGTGTCCCAGTGTTAAGGGTGAAAATCTATGTTTTATTATGATATATTTTACGATATTTTCCCCCTTTAATTGGATTGAATGCATGATAAATAGCCCTCATATGGAAATATCGAGCATACTAGGTTTTTAAGGACTTATTCGCAATATTGAATAAATTATGTGTTTTCATCATGAATTATAATTAATTGGACTTTATTACAGTTTTGCGATGTTTTCCATGTATTGTAGGTGCGTTCAATGTGCTCAAATGATGATCAAAAAGGGTTAAAACTCGAGCTATAAAGATTTAAGAAGAGATAATGATGAAGTGGATTGAAGAAAAGAGATAAAGATGCAAAAATCGCATTCAAGTCATCCTGAACGTTCGTCCATGCAGCGTCCATGGTGAACGAGCGTTGGCAATACTGAACGAGCGTCCATGGAGACAATCTTGATACAGAGAGTCTGAACGGAGTTTGAACGAGCGGCTGAGGGGAGTTCAGAAATCTGAACGAGCGTCCATTGAAGCAGACGGGCGTCCGTCCGCCGACTTAGTGAAACCGCCTCAAATCTCTATAAATACTGGCCTATTTTCACACATTGAGACACGAGTTTTACAATCTTAAAACCCTAAACCCTAGGCGGCCTTGGCTGCGATTTTACACTTTTTATTTCCAGCTTTTATGCAACTTTAAATTCAATCAAATTAGGCTAGTTTCATGCTGTTTTTTTTTATCCATTGCTGAGTTGCTGAGGATGTTCAGAGGCTAAAACCTCCATCAAACGAGAGTTGTGAAGCCATCAACGTGAATTGATCTCTTTATTTCGACTTTTCTTCGTGAGTATTTATTACGGTTGTTTCTTATCTATGCATATTCTTGTTTTAACGCAATTATATTGGAAGATATGTTGTGTGCTTGATATGTTATTGTTTGATGGAAATCTTGAATAGCATAGATCACCATAGATAAGAATAGTTCATTAGATTTACATTAACGGAAGTTAGTAAGTCTAAAAACTAGATCGTTAACGTAAAAGTTGGCACCTTTGATCTCTTTAACGTGTTAATTTAGTATTGGAAGATATTAGGTTAATAGATGAATTGCCCAAGGAATTAGGAGTTCATATTTAGGTAAGGTAAATCACAACCGAATTAAATACCACGTAAAATCGAGATAGGAGATCAATGCATGTTGATAGGTGGATCAATCCTCGCTTGTCTTTTATAAACTTGATTTACAATCCTCATAGCTTAGTTTAGATTAGTTAATCTATTTTCCTGCACTTTTAGTTTATTTTATCGCTTTCAAATCTCTCCTAGCATTGGATTAATCTCCTCTGTCTAGTTATTTTCTCAGATATTTGTTTAGTTAGTTATTCGTTAGGTTAATAATCGTGACAATAATTAGTTAAAAACAAAAGCTAGGGTTAACATTCGCCTAGTTCCCGTAGGATCGACCCGGCATTAACCTCTCAGACTACGATCCTTATACTTGAGGTTAACCGGTTTATAAATATTATTACTTGTTTATTCGCATTAGATAAATCCGGGACAAGTTTTTGGCGCCATGTTGCGGGAACCCGGACGGTTTGCCTAGTTTTTGTTTTTGTGTGTTTTGTTTTTCTGCTTTTGTTCGGTTTTTCTTTCTATTTTCTCGTTTAATCCTTGTTTTTAGGTCGATTTCTAGAGGATTTAACCTTTAAGTAGTTAGGAATTTAGTGTTTAGGATTAGGGTTAAAGTCTTTGTTTTGTGGTTAGTTCTTTTCCCTTGTTTTCTCTCGCTCTGCTTTTTTACTTTGCCTCTGCTTTGGAATTCGTTTTGTTCTCGAAAATTTTGCATATGGACGAAGCGCCCATACCTATGAACGCCCGTCCACCGTAAAATTTCAATCTCAGATCAATTCTTGACCTCCAGATTTAGCGTTCATATATTTGGACGCCCGTCCAAAATTTTGAAAAATCGAGGACAGCGTTCATACGTTGAACGCCCGTCCGTTCTGAAACCAGGCAGGCGCCTTCGTCCATATTTTTGGACGCCCGTCCGTCTGCTCTTTTTCTCTTTCTTTCTTTTTCCCTAGGTCTTGATAATGGTTCTAGATTTCAAACCTTTTAGATAGATTCTTAGGTTCCCTTTTTAAGTAGTTTAAGTTTTTAATTTCGTAGTTTTCGTGTTTTGTTCAATAGAGTTGGGTTTCGGTTTATGCAAACTCAAGTCGAAAGGGCCATTACTCTTTACACTGACTCGAGCGGACCATAGTCGACCTAACAGCGGAAACTTCGTTTCACCGATCCTTCGGACGAAGGAAGCTCGCACAACCAAGAAATTGAACAAAAGTTGATAAAGAAATCGAAGAAATAGTAATAATGGCAGCAGAGGATCGACGACGCTGGCGAGACTACGCCATGCCTGGTGCGATCCATCCAACCGGGCTATAGTCTTGCCCGCCATTACCGCTCAAACCTTCGAGCTCAAGCCGGGGCTTATCCGGATGATGCAAAGATGCATCAATTTTTACGGCTACCAATCGTAAAAATCCGCATACCCACTTACACACGTTCTTAGAGATATGCGGTACTACACGCATCCAAGGTGTAAGTGAGGATGCTATCAAGCTCAAACTTTTCCCTTTTTCCTTAAAAGGGGAGGCGAAGGAATGGTATCACTCTCTTCCCCTATCCATCACTACACGGGCTGGACTCGAGAAGGAGTTTTTGAGTCAATATTTTCCACCCTCTAAGACGGCCCATTGCTTAAATGAAATTTTCACATTTTCTCGAAGGAAAATAAATCGCTTTTCGAGGCCCTGGAGGTATAAATCTCTTCTTAGAAAGTGCCCCATCATGGCTTGCCTTTTGGATAGGTTAGTCATTACTTTCTTTAATGGGATTGACCGAGCTCACTAAGGGCATGGTCAATAGTTCATCTGGCGGGGCGTTTACGAAAGACTCAGGGCGAAGGATGGGCATTGTTCAAGACATTGCCAAATATAACTATGCTCCATCCTATCGTGCAATTCAAGCTCCTCCTCCTCCTAAAGTGGAGGAAGTAAATGTTCAAAGTCCGATTGCCATGCCGCAGAGGCGAGATGGCCAATCCTCAAACTCCAAATCCTACGAATCGACTCTTCGCTTCCGCAGAACCCTCGTGTTCTGATTGCGAATCTTCTTGTCGCCGACCGTCACGTAAATGGCCAATGTCGCTTAAACCCCAATTCTTCATACCAAGTCAATCTCGCCCATGCAGATGGACAAGACACTCAGTCCAATGCCAAAATCTGCGATAATATGGGGCATACTTCCGATTCTCGTCATGAATGGGCGTAATCTTTCAAGTAAATGCGTTCTATGGCCGAACACCCAAAGGTTTAATCAACCATCCGCCAGAATCAATTCCGAAACAAGGGTTCAATCAAGCTTCCAACTTCAATCCGAATTCGAGTTTTAATTGAATTGTGTTTCAATAAGAACCCTGGTTCCGCTCAAAACCAAAACTCTAATTTTTCCAAAACACAAAGGTTCAATCGAATTGGCCTTCTAATTCCAATTCCAATCTTCAAAATCGCCCGGCCACCATACTCGTCAAACTTCCATCACTCTCAAGTTCCTCGAATTCAAATGATCTTAAGAGGTCGAATGGAACTCATTCAAAGAAGAGCAAAACAAGAATATTCAAATTCTAATGAGTACCAATAAGAATCTTGAGAGACAGATCGGGCAAATGGTGAGCAATTAGCATCAAGACCCCAGGCATCCGCCTGATTTACGAAAAAAATCCTAAGGGTGGTCATGTTGCTCGGGCCGATTTGAGCGGCGAGAACAATGTCTTGACCTCGTACCAACAACGCATTATGGACAAGAGGAGGCTAGTACAATGAGTTTAAGAAGTGGTACATACCGAGTGGTCCCCCGGCTTCCAGGAAACCACTAGCCCCTCCCGCCATTGATAAGGCGTGAGGGGGAAGTTGAGCACCCATCATCCCCTTGGCCGCAAGCAAGTACTCAGTGGTCGATCCGATAGGTGAAAAGGTTGCAAATCCTCGGTGGTCGCTTCCCGAGGACCGAACAAGTTGGAAATCCTCAAGTGGTGACCCCTCGAGGACCGGTGCAGGAAAGAAAGTCGTGGTCGATCCCCGACTACGAAAGCCTCTCGAAAGACGGTTCGGTGGAAGGATGTGGAAGACAAAGCTATCGGCGCATCCTCAAAGAGAGTCTTTTCCGAGTGATCTCAAGAAGCTTCCGCTTTCCACCGAGGAAGAGCAACATTCCATTGGTTGAAGACAAAAGTACGAGAAGGTGCTCAACCTTCAAAAATACTCGTAAATCGCCATTATCCGAGGTCTTGGTCGAGATGCCTAAGTATACAAAGTTCATCAAGGATGTTGTATCTTCCAAGAAGAAGTTAGCAGGAATGGACCAAGCGGTTGGTAAAGAATGTTCTCTGGTCAATAATGAAAGCTTACCAATCAAGAGAAGCGACCCAGGGAAATTTGTGCTCACATTGCAGATGGGAGGCCTAGTCTTCCCAAATTCCTTATGTGACAAGCATCTATCGCCTTGATGCCATTGTCTCAGGTGCAAGCAAATGGTTTACAAAGTCTTCTAGAACCCACGACCATGAACTTGCAGTTACTGATCGATCTTCTAAGAAAGCCTCGGGATCTTAAAGGACATACTAGTTCAAATAGAGATAGGTTTACCTTTCCAGCTTGACTGAGTGCGTCTTAGATATTGAGAAAGGTGAAAATGTCCCATTAATTCTTGGAAGGCCTTTTCTATCTACAAACAGAGCCTCATCGATTGTGATGGTGGGCATGTGACCATTCGGGTTGGTGACCAGGAGGTGAGCTATAGTGTATCAAAATCTATCAATGTACCTTCGGAGCTCCAACCGCTTTTTTTCGCTGAGGAGACTTGATGATTTCGACGACTTCATGGATAAGCAAGTCATGGTCAGTAGAATCGAATATGAGCGACTAATTGATAAGTTTGAATAGTCATGGTGTGGTCAATCTAGACCAATTAGCAGGTGATTTCGAGGATGAGCTAAGAGAAGAAGCTTTGGCAAGTGGGACCACTAAGTAAGCTCGATGATGTTGAGTTGAAGAGTGGCGATCTTAAATCAAGTCTAGAGGATCCTCCCTAGATTTGGTGCTGAAGCCGTTACTCAAACATCTTAAGTATGTGTTTTTAAGAGAGGGTGACAAGCTTCCTTGATCATCTCTGCCAAGCTATCTCGTATAGAAGAGCTAAAATCATTAAACGCCTTGCGCAAAAATGAAAAAGCCTTTGATGGCGGTGGGAGACATCCGAGGATATCTCCCGACATCTGTATGCACAAGATCAAGACCGAGGGGGTGCAAAACGAGTTAGACAAACCTCGTAGAAGACTCAACCCTCACATGCAAAAGGTAGTCAAGAAGGAAATTATCAAGCTTCTAGATATGGGTATCATATACGCCATTGCAGGCAGTGAGTGGGTGTCCCCAACTCAAGTGGTTCCCAAAAAGGTGGAATTACGATTGAGAAAAATGAGAAGGGAGAGGAGATAGCATTGAGGCTCGTCACACAAAGCTATCGGGTCTCAGATTGACTATAGAAAACTCAATGAGGTCACACCGAAAGATCATTTTCCCTTCCATTCATTGACCAGATGCTTGAGCGTCCTGGCGGGGCACGATTCTACCGCTTCTGGATGGATATTCGTGATATTTCCGGATACCCATCGATCCTGTTGACCAAGAGAAGACCACTTTCACCGCCTCTATGGTACATTTGCCTCTGAGCGGATGCCATTTGGTCTCTGTAATGCCCCAGCCACCTTTCAAAGGTGTATGATGGCAATCTTTGACGGGCTAGTTGAAAAGTGTATGGAGATTTTTATGGATGATTTCTCGGTCTTTGGTAAATCCTTCGACGATTGCCTCGATAATCTTGATCATGTGTTGTCTAGATGTGTGGAAAAGGACTTAGTGCTTAATTGGGAAAAATGCCATTTCATGGTAGATGAAGGTATAGTCCTTGGTCACAAAGTGTCCGCCCAAGGTATAGAAGTAGATAGGGCCAAGGTAGAAGCTATTGAGAAGATGAGTTATCCTAAGAATGTTCGGGAAGTCCGAGGTTTTCTCGGACATGTCGGCTTCATAGGAGGTTCATCCAGACTTTTCAAAGATTTCCAAACCCCTGTCTACTTTACTCAAAGAAGACGTTACCTTTGATTTTGATGAGAATTGCAAGCGCGCGTTTGAAGAGCTTAAGAGTAGGCTGATCTCTGCTCCAATTCTTATATCGCCAGACTGGAACTTGCCCTTTGAGCTTATGTGCGATGCATCCAACTATGCTGTTGGTGCGCCTTAGACACGCAGCATCGAAGGAAAGTTCCAGCCTATCTACTACGCCAGCCACACGTTGAACCCTTCGCAAGTTAACTATACGACTACCGAAAAGGAATTATTGGCCGTAGTGTTTGCTATGGACAAGTTCCGTAGTTACTTGCTAGGTGCTCAAGTGATCGTGTGGATCGATCACGCCGCCTTGCATTATCTCATGACCAAAAGGAAGCTAAACCGCGCTATCGCGCTTGGATACGACCCTCCAAGAATTTGACGCTCAAATCAAAGATAAGAAGGCGTTGAGAACGTAGTGGCGGATCATGTCTCTAGGATGATAAGTGAGGAAAAGGGTGATCCTCAAGATATAGATCTTTACTTTCCTCCGAAAACATCATGTTGATCGATGGCCGCTCTCCGATGTTCCATGGTATTCGCCCATTGTGAATTACCTTCATGCCCGCTACCTTGACCCCGAGATGTCGTGACGTGGAGAAGAAGAAGTTCTTCTCTCGATATGAAATATTTCGCTTGGGATGAACCTTATTTGTTCAAGATCTGCAAAGATGGTTTGCTTAGGAGATGCGTTCTGAATCGAGCAACGAGAGATTATCGAGCAATGCCATAGTGGACCCACAGTGGTCACTTTGGTCCTTGGAAACGGTTATGAAGATCTTCCAATCCGGTTTCTATTGGCCTACGATCTTTAAAGATACGAAGCTTTCAGAAAGCTTGCGATAGGTGTCAACGAACCGGTACTCTGACAAGGCGATTTGACATGCCTTTGAAACCCATCCTTGAATGCGAAGTCTTTGATGTTTGGGGCATCGATTTTATGGGACCATTCCCATCATCTTGTGGCAACAAATACATCTTAGTCTGCGTTGACTATGTTTCGAAATGGGTGGAGGCAATAGCCACTCCTCACAATGATCATAAAACGGTCATGAAGTTCCTAAAAAAGAATATCTTTGTGAGATTTGGGTGTCCTCGAGCCTTGATCAGTGATGAAGGAACGCATTTTTGCAACCGACCTCTAGAAAAAGTTCTCGAAAAGTATGGTGTACGCCATAAGACCGGCACCCCATACCATCCGATGACTAGCGGTCAGGTTGAGCGAAGCAACCAAAGCATTAAAAAGATCCTGGAGAAAACTGTGAACAGTCATCGCAAGGACTGGAGTTTGAAGTTGGATGATGTCTTATGGGCTTATAGGACCGCCTATAAAACTCTATGGGTACATCTCCATATCAAATGGTCTACGGAAACCATGTCATCTCGCTCACGAGTTAGAGCATAGAGCGTGATTGGGCTACAAAGTTTCTGAACTTTGATTCCGAATCTTGTGGGAAACATCGATTCTGCAGCTAGCACATGAGCCGGACGAGTTCGGACTCCAGGCCTATGAAAGTGCCAGGATCAGCAAAGAATAAGATGAAACTGCTCCATGATGCGAAAATTAAGAAGCGAGAATTCAGAGTCGGCGAACAAGTTCTCCTCTACAATTCTAGGTTACATTTGTTTCCTGGAAAGTTGAGGACTCGTTGGTCCGGCCCTTTCGAGATTCTCCAAATCATTCCTGGAGGCGTTCTAGAACTTCGTGGTTATAGCGGTGACCCGTTTCGAGTCAACGGTCAAAGGTGCAAACACTATATCGGTGAACCTAAAGAGGCATCTTTGATTGTTAAATTTCTCGATATTCTCGGATGTGGTGTTACTCGAGTCGAAGAATTTAACGAGTTATCACCCGACTTGTTCTCCGAGAATGACGGTAGTGATCCTTCGAAGAAGTTCTAGCGGGTAGTGCGAGATATGGAAGAGTTTGAAAGGGAGCGGCAGCTTGAAGCGCCATCGAGAGGACTCAGAGTATGAAGAGGTCACCCATGGGGAGGTTCAAGCGTATGTGGAGGGCTATTAAAACTTTTCCCCATGTGTGAGATGTTGTTTCGCAGCCACACCGCTAATCAAAGCGCATAAAGGCGCATGGTCGGCGAAGTCAAATGGCCTGATCCAGCCGAGCTTAGATCGTGGTCGAGCTAACGACATTAACTAAAAGCGCTACTTTAGGAGGCATCCTAGATATCCCTTATTATATTAGCTAGGTTCTGCTTCACGCTTTTAGTGTTTTATTTATTTAAGTTTTAGTTTGATTCAGCTTTTAGCTAACTAAGTTGTTCTATTGTTATCTGGCGCTTAGTGTGCTTTTAGGTATGGATTACGGAGTTCTTCCTCGAGGAGTTCCCCTCATTAGTCGGATCCCGCCCGATCACAAAGAGATGATGGACCGGGAGGCACTATAGTCCTTCATGTAGATTTTGACATTAGCACTCAGTGTTAAGACCATCACGTGCGTTATCATAGTTCCACCTTGTTCGGGAGGCAAACATTTCATGGATCGAGGAGTGCGCAGAGGCCATAGGACGTCCCTACACGATCCTTAATGATCCTATGTCGACGGATTTGGCACTAGTGTTTGCAGGTGAGCATTTCGAGAGGTGGTGAGGTAGCCGGTGAGGATTGGTGTTTGCAAGATGAGTACGACTTTCCTCCAAATTGCCGACATGCTTCGACGCCTCATTCGCGTAGTGGATTGGGATGAAATCTACGCAGCATCTAGTGAGTTCTTAGTTAGTTTGGTTTTCGCCGAGCCCCGACGTAAAACGGAAGCGCTTGGTGGGAGGCAACCCAACGCTTTAGTTATGTTTTTAGTTGCTTCTAAGCTATTTTAGGTCTTTGATATTTCATCATTGTACTTTTGAATTTTGTTTGACATTAATAAGAATGGCACTTCAATTTTAATTAGCTTATGTGTGAACAAGTTTAATTTTATCACTCTCTCAGTGGACGCCCGCTCATTCAAATGAACGCCAGTCCGCTTTGCTCATTTTTTGGACGTTCGTCTAAAATGGTGGACACTGCCTGCGAATTCCTCCTATCCTGAATGTAAAAAATGCCTATGGACGAAGCGTCTAAAATTATGGACGCCCGCCCGGGCTTCATGCGATTACAAGTGAACGCCCGTCCGTAGGATGGACGAGCGTCCGCTCCAGGCCTATATATCCGCTTCTGGCGTGAACCCTCATTTTTGTGATTTTCAAAAGGAGAACCCGACTCTTTCCTCCTCCAAACCTCAAATCTTCGCTTTCTAAACCAAATTTGGCGATTCTTGTTGCAAAAGAACGCTCCTTGCACCTTCTTTTCATTTATCTAGTCCATTCCTCCAACAATCAACGGAATTTGAAGAATCGTAGATTTTTCAAAGGCGGCAATTTGGACAAAATTTCCGATTTTGGTGACCAATCTTGGTGTTTCGGGCTTCAAATCCATTCGATCATCATCCTTACATAGCATTTGGTAAGTCTATAGCAACTTTTCTTGACTCCTTTCACGCTTTTGTGGGTTCGATCTTCGGTCGGCTCATTCTCTCTGAAATTTCTCTCATTTTGTTGTTTGTTTTCTTCTTATTTTGGTGTTGTGATGGTGTGGTGATGTTGGTTGTGGTGGATGGGTTGGTGTTGTTGAATTGAAATCCCGATTTGGACGATAAACGGGTAACCATTTGTGTGAATGGTTTAGTTTAGTTATAAGTGGACAATGGTGCGTAAGAAGGAAATCGTGAAGCGTTATGGTAAAGGTTTGGCCAGGGGAGCAAGGTAAGCGGCAACGTCTCGAGTTTGATCCATCGAATTAGACCCTAACAGAGGAGTAGTCTTTCGAGAGCAACCCCTGAGGCGCCTCACCCACTTAGGACCGAGTTAAGAGATGAATCCTCTTCAAATTCTCAAACCGAGGACGATGATGAGGTCCTCTCGTAAGAATGACTCGGGCACACTCGGGGTGGTGAATCTTCAGAGCTGAAGTTGGTACCGAATGTCGTTGGGGAGGAGGTGAAACCGAGCTACACGTGCACCCCCAAGAAAGAAAGCTAAGAATGTTGCCCTCTTGCTATGCCCGTCGATTCGTCCAATCCACGAGCTCATAGTGCCTACACTAAGGATTATGTAACTGGAGTATGATTTTTGACAGAGAGGTCAAGACACAACAAGTTGATCCGGCCTTCGTGAAGATGCTAAAGGCTCGGAAGTGGGATGAGTTATCAAGATTCCTCCTAACCCGGTTAATGATTCCATAGTGAGAGAGAGTTCTATGCAATTGTTCTCGAGACGGATTTGGATGGCGGTTTTGTGATGGTTCGAGGTGTCAAGGTGCCTTTTTCCGCCAAGGTGATCAACCGTAAATATAAGTTGCGGCGCTTTCGTGGCTTGGATTACAAGGAGGAGATCGCTGAGACGGCAAAATGAGGAGGTAAGGACCCAATGGAGGAGCTGCGATTGAGAGTTTGTCCGGATGTGGCATGGGTGTTGAGACCGAATGGTGATAGGAAGGAGTTAATCACCACGACTTGGACCGAGGATTGGCGCATTATATCGCCGGTTTATCCAGAGTCGGTTGATTCCCAAGAATAATCTCACACATTTCTATATTAGTGATCTTGGGATGTTGTATGCGCTTGGTTTTCGGGTTGAATGTTGATGTTGGGCAAGCTTTGTTTGATGATGTTTTGGCCAACCGTATGTATCTACCCGGAGTTTGATAGTGCCTCATTTGATACATCGCTTATGTTTGGATGTCGGTTCTTGTGAGTATACATCGCACCACGTGACTAAGAGTTACCCCTATTCGTAGAGAGAAGGTTGTTCCGCTTTCAACCTGGTTCCACATCGGCACCGCCTCAAGCCTCGCCTTTTCGATTATCTTCTTCCGAGATTACTCGGCATAGTATGGCCCATAGTTTGAGGGCAATGTTGAGTGATATCCGGGATGGCCAGACAATATCTTATCGGTTTTGGAGTGTATGGTTGATGGTAGGCAACCGAGAGATCGGAGGGTATTCAATGCGAGTAATATGGATTACGCCTTCTCCGAAATGCAGATAGAGAGGGTGATAGCCGAGGTGGTCAAGATGGAGGAGAAGCCCGAGTCGATGAGGAGAATGAGCCCCGGTAGCTCACACATCAAGGCCTACTACGCACTGAGCCTACACCGACGCTGGCCCACTCGCTGTTCGTACCTACCTGCAGATCCTCCTCATGTTGATGCTCCTGTCTTTGAGACGACTCCGGGCTACCTTGATTTTTATTTGCTTTACATCTTTCTGGTTGTTGCACTTTTTGATACATTTCATTCGATTTGGCTGTACCTATACATTTTATTACTTTCCTTTTGGTTACTATTCAAGGATCATATACTTTCTGGTTTCTCGTTCTGTGACTTGTGTTGACATATTTATTTGATGGTCCTATTTTTTTCATCCGCTTGAATTATTATCTCTATTGCTATATTATACCCCGCTTCCCCGAGTTTTCTGCTTTCTCGAGTGTTGCGGAGGTGGTTTTTGTCGAGTACTCGCTGAGTTACGCTTTGGACGCTTTTTTTTCCACGCTGCGGCGTTGCCCTCTCATGCTCATGCTGACCAACATCTCGATTTTTCTACGCAAATACAACTAAGTTTCTTCTCATTTACTTTTCTCGCACAAATACGAGGACATGTTGAGTTTTTAAGTGGGGAGAGGATAGTTGACGCCAGATACGCTTAATTACTACGTTAGTTTATTTATTATGCCAAAAATATATGCCAAAATATGCTCAATTTTCAAAAAAAATTTCCTATACTTGTGTTTTTGTTTTGTCCCGAGTAGGCAATTCGACGTGAAGTTCGTTGTTTTTGCAATCATCTATGCGATATTTCATATGTTTGATAAGTTAGTTGTGTCACCAAGATTTACATTTCACGAGCCATAGTGAATGATGAGCTATTTTATAAAGCTATACCCGCTTTTGGATTAGTAATTTTGATTATCTTATAAGTCATGTGCTTAGTGCTACGTGCATATCGTGAGACTTATGATAGTTTGTATTTAGTTCCGTGAGTACGTTATAATCGTGAATATCTAGACGCTTGAATGTGATAAGTAACACGGGACTAATGTCAATTAAAAAGACAAGTTAATAGTTGGTTAATATGGGTGTGTCGGAAGCTAGTCGATGATTTGAGTGAGGTAGGTGTACCACGATGTCCTATACCACTATGATGACTAAAAGCTCACGGCATGCTTAGGAAAAGCTGCCTTATGATTGAGTAAGGTAGGGTATTATCTCGAAATGTCCTATTCTCGCTATGAGGGCAATAGCTTCTTCTAATGTATGTTTAAAGTGAAATAGTTAAATCAACTAAGAAATGGTTACTAAACGAATAAGGCTTAGTTCTCGTTAATCTTATCCCCAAAGATAAACCGATGGATATGTTGTAGGGATTATCCTCTCGAGTATTTCCGTAAAGGCCCTAGATATATTCGATCATCTTTTCGGGATATGTCACGCTTTGTAGGGTGCACCTTATGAGTGTCATTTATTACTATTCCGCGAGGGGTAATAGCTAGTTTTGCTTGAATCAATTTCAAGTTTGGATCTAGTGGAAGTTCCCATGGCTATGCACTCACACACCGTGGACATCTAAGTTATTGGATGTATGTTATATTTGTTTAGATGCATGCTTTCCTTTCTCAGCCTAACTTTTCGTTTTGTTTTGCTCGGACGAGCAAAGTTTAAGTGTGGGGGAGTTGTTAAGGGTGAAAATCTATGTTTTATTATGATATATTTTACGATATTTTCCCTTTAATTGGATTGAATGCATGATAAATAGCCCTCATATGGAAATATCGAGCATACTAGGTTTTTAAGGACTTATTCGCAATATTGAATAAATTATGTGTTTTCATCATGAATTATAATTAATTGGACTTTATTACGCTTTTGCGATGTTTTCCATGTATTGTAAAGTGCGTTCAATGTGCTCAAATGATGATCAAAAAGTGGTTAAAACTCGAGCTATAAAGATTTAAGAAGAGATAATGATGAAGTGGATTGAAGAAAAGAGATAAAGATGCAAAATCGCATTCAAGTCATCCTGAACGTTATTCATGCAGCACATCCATGGTGAACGAAGGCTATATCATCGAACGAGCGCCCATGGAGACAATCTTGATACGAGAGTCCGAACGGAGTTTGAACGAGCGTGGTCGGGGAGTTCGTAAATCAACGAAGCGCCCATTGAAGCGAGGCGGGCGTCCGTCCCGCCCACTTAGTGAAACCGCCAAATCTCTATAAATACTCGCCTATTTTCACACATTGAGACACGAAGCTTTACAATCTTAAAACCCTAAACCCTAAGGCGGCCTTGGCTGCGATTTTACACTTTTTATTTCCAGCTTTATGCAACTTTAAATTCAATCAAAGTAGGCTAGTTTCATGTCGCTTTTTTATATCCATTGTTTGAGTTGTCGAGGATGTTCAGAGGCTAAAACCTCCATCAAACGAGAGTTGTGAAGCCATCAACGTGAATTGATCTCTTTATTTCGACTTTTACTGTGAGTATTTATTACGGTTGTTTCTTATCTATGCATATTCTTGTTTTAACGCAATTATATTGGAAGATATGTTGTGTGCTTGATATGTTATTGTTTGATGGAAATCTTGAATAGCATAGATCACCATGATAAGAATAGTTCATTAGATTTACATTAACGGAAGTTAGTAAGTCTAAAACTAGATCGTTAACGTAAAAGTTGGCACCTTTGATCTCTTTAACGTGTTAATTTAGTATTGGAAGATATTAGGTTAATAGATGAATTGCCCAAGGAATTAGGAGTTCATATTTAGGTAAGGTAAATCACAACCGAATTAAATACCACGTAAAATCGAGATAGAGATCAATGCATGTTGATAGGTGGATCAATCCTCGCTTGTCTTTTATAAACTTGATTTACAATCCTCATAGCTTAGTTTAGATTAGTTAATCTATTTTCCCGTGCACTTTTAGTTTATTTTATCGCTTTCAAATCTCTCCTAGCATTGGATTAATCTCCTCTCGTCTAGTTATTTTCTCAGATATTTGTTTAGTTAGTTATTCGTTAGGTTAATAATCGTGACAATAATTAGTTAAAACAAAAGCTGTGGTTAATTATTCGCCTAGTTCCTCAGTAGGATCGACCCGGCATTAACCTCTGCACTCACGATCCTTATACTTGAGGTTAACCGGTTTATAAATATTATTACTTGTTTATTCGCATTAGATAAATCCGGGACACCTACCTTTGGTGCCATAGCTCAATTGTCCCCGATCCGAATCTATTGGAGTAGTGTAGTTCAGAACATTTTCCAGGGGACATATAGATCACCCTTTCTTCTCCTCTCGTAGTCGTGCTTCCCGCTTAGGTGATTTTACATGATTTATAACGTTATATTTTATAACGATTTCTCCATATTCGTATAATTTGCATAGAAATTAAGGGTTTAATCGAATTATTGAGCAAATGAGTTTTAAAAGTGTTTAAGTGCAAATTTGTGTTGTTTATGTGGTTTCATTGATAAAAATCTTTGAGTATGAGATGTTACATTTTGCACGATGTTATCATGAATGTAGTACGCTTTTGCATGTTAAATGAGGAGCTTAAACGAAGATCGGATGAAGGTTAAGAAGAAAGCTCATTCGAATAAAGAAAGCTTGATTCGATTCGCCCAAACTTGGTGACCAAGGTTTTCAAAATATCACATTAAAAATATGTTTTGGGGCCTAAAAAAGATTGAAGGGATAGAAGAAGATGCCACAAGCTTACGAGTTCAAACGGATCAAATTTTTCCAACGCACTTCTACCGTAGTCTGTTTTCGATGGAAAGTTGACCCGACTTAGAGGCATTTTCAGGGGAAGAGTTCTTGACGAAAGTTGTAGATACTAAAATGAGCTTTCCAACGCATTTTGAATCACGTCAATCGGAGGTCTACAACTCAAGTTATGATTTTTTTACCGAACTGCTGGAACTTCGACGAACCGAGATATTTTTGGCTCAATTGATGCATGTGGGGTGTAATGATGAGTAGTAACATGCTTGTAACTAACTCTTGCATGACTCATCACCTTCACATGTTTAACTAATCATCACCTCTCACATGCATCTTGGCTAGCAAAAATATCTTGGATATTTTCTACAACTTCCTAGCATATTCCTAGCATATTCCTTTGCATGTTACTTGCATGTGGCATGTAATGATTTCTCCTAACAACCTTCACATGCTCCTACATGACTCACCACCTCCATGTGAAGACTAATGATGGCAAATATTCTCCAAGATCACCTTCACATGCTAACTCATCATTATCTCCATAACAAACTTCCAACCTCCCCAAATACTACCTCCCTTTTAACTAACTTCTTACCTCCCAAATGAACCTATCCTTATACAATCTCTCCTATATATACTCCTCCATATCCATCCATCTTCCTTGCCCTCCTTGGTCACTTTTGGCCAAGCTTTTACTTTTCCTGCCTTTTATGTAAATACTCAGAAAGTATGCCGAGAATAAATTAGAATAGTAGTACTCTTGTAATGTCGAGCTACGTGCCTCGATTCTCAAATCATAATCGAGGATGATTGGCTAAGGTCTCTAAGCTAGAACCACCTTTGTGAAGCCACCATCACCGGAATAAACAAGGATTTCGCTTTTCATTTGTTCTAGTGAGTTTCTTGTTCTTCCTTCATGTTTGAATTGTTTATGTGCAATTTGTATGATCTATACTTATGTTGCATGCTAATCGAATTTAGATACGATAGTTGATAAATTCGTAGATTACCGTGAAGGAGAATGATAATAGTCTTCCAACATACGTAAGTTGAGGGTGAATGTTGTCAGATTAGGATTTATATCCATATCTTTGATCCGTAAATGCTTTAGTTGTACCGAGAGTGGTGAACTAATTAAAAGGCGATGAACCGAAAGTGGAAAATGCCTCTTTAGCAGATAATAATCCAAGAACTTACGAATGAATATGTGTCTTTCTTGTTATTTTCGGTGGGGTGGTGGATCATCAAAGGTTTCTAGTTGTTTTAAATTATAAATTTTTATTATCGTAGTTTTATTTATTTTCACGCTTGCTACCTTAGTTTGTTAATTGAAAATCCGAGATCATAATCATCAACTTTATAAAAGAAATCGAAGGCAAAAACTCTTTTCGCATAAGTCCCTCATGGATACGATCCGTTTCACCACTAGCCGCGAGCCTTCGTGACTTGGGTCTGACATCGGTTTTATTTTATTGTTTTTTGATACTTTCGTATAGCTATCGAATTTAATCGATCAAGAAAAGACTACCTTCACCTGCCCTCCGTATACCTTTCGCCATCAAGAATGCCATTTGGTCTCTCGCAATGCACCGGCTACATTTCAAAGATGTATGTCGGCTATCTTCAATGGTTTAGTGGAGAAGGTGATGGAAATTTTATGGATGACTTCTTCAGATTCGGGACAATTTACCATCACATACACAATCTTGATAAAGTTCTCGTCCCGGTGCATAGAGAAGGACTTAGTCTTAAATTGGGAGAAGTGCCACCTAATGGTGGAAGAAGGATTGTTCTGGGACACAAGGTGTCCAAAGAAGGTATAGAGGTTGACAAAGCGAAGGTAAAAGCTATTGAAAAATGACATACCCCAAAACTGTAAGAGAAGTAAGAGGATTTCTGGGTCATGTTGATTCTATAGGCGGTTCATTAAAGACTTTTCTAAGATAGCCAAGCCTTTGTCAACTCTCTTAAGAGAGGATGTGAAGTTTGTTTTTACCCCTGAATGTGAAAGAGCGCTTAAAGAATTAAAACAAGTTGGTTACTCTCGCCAATTTTATAGCACTAATGAAAGCTCCTTCGAGCTTATGTGATGCTTCTAATTATGCGATCGGTGCGGTGTTAGGTCGAGAGTGGACGGAAGGTTCCAACCCATCTACTACGCTTAGTCACACTTTAAACCTAACGCAGTAAATTATGCAACAACCGAGAAGGAGTTGTTGGCGAGTTTTTGCCATGGATAAATTTAAAGCTATTTGCTTGGGTCGGAAGTCACATACCGACGAGTACCATTCTCGCGTTGAAATATCTCGTTAAACAAGGCTGATGCCAAGCCTCGCTTTGTTGAGATGGATCTTGATTTTACAAGAGTTTGATGTTCATATCCGGACAAGAAAGGTAGCGAGAATGTGGTAGCCGATCACATGTCTCGGCCGACCGATGATCCTCGTAGAGTCGGATGAAATTGGAATTGATTTTCCAACCGAGCAACTCATGACCATTGATGCGCAAGCGAGGTTACTCCCGCCCGCATCGAAAAAGGTTCTCCTTGGTTTGCACCTTTGCAAACTTCTTGAGCGGCGTATATCCGACTCCCGACCGACATATCGCCAGAAAGAAGAAATTCTTTCGGATTTGAACTATTACGTGTGGGACGACCTTATTCTCTTCAAGCGCTGCATGGATGGATTACTCCGTAGGTGTCCCTCGAGTTTGAGCAGAGGACATTATGGAGCAATGCCATGACGGACCTGTGGGAGGTCATTATGGAGTCAGAAGACTGGCACGAAGATTTTTCTTCACCGGTTTCTACCGGGCGACAATTTTAAGGATACAGAGAGTTTTGTAAAGGGTGTGACCGGTGCCAACAAGACCGGTAAACTTTCTCGGCGAATGGACATGCCTCTCCACCCCATTCAACAATGTGAGGTTTTTGACGACGGGGTATTGACTTCACGGGACCGCTTCCATCCTCGTATGGGAACAAGTACATTCGTCATCTCCGTCGACTACGTGTCAAAGTGGGTAGAGGCAATAGCAACATCGCTGGAACGACCACAAGGTGGTCAAGAGCTTCTGAGGAAAACATTTTACACGGTTTGGTTGTCCACGAGCTCTCATCGCTGACGGAGGGAACTCACTTACGCAATACTCCATTAGAAAAGATTTTAGAACGATACGGGTGAAACACAAAATCAAGCTACCCCTTATCACCTCGGACGAAAGTGGACAAGTTGAAGTAAGTAAATCAAGCCTGAAAAGCATTCTTGAGAAGACGGTGAACTCATAGGGACATGATCGAGCCGTAAATCGATGATGTACTGGGCCTACAGATGCCTTTCAAAACTCCTATCGCACATCTCCGTTTCAGGATGGTTTATGGTAAGGCTCGCCACCCGCTAATCGAGCTTGAGCACGAGCATTCTCGGGCTATTAAATTCTTGAACTTCGACCGGTTATGCAGAAAAAGCGATTGTTGCAATGGCAGTGAGCTTGATGAGTTCGCACTCCAGTGCCTACGAGCTCAAGAATCGCAGTGAAAGGACTAAACTTCTTCACGACAAGAAAATCAAGCATAGAGAATTCAAAGAGGGCGAATGGGTTTTACTATATAATACCAGTTACATCTCATTTCTCGGTAAGCTACGCACTGCTGGTCCGCCCCTTGAAATTTCTCAGTTTTCCCTAAGGAGCCGCCGAATTGAAAAATAAGCCGGAGAGTTGTTCGTGAGTGAATGGTCATCGGTTGAAACACTATATTGGTCAACAAAAGGAACGATGGTTTTCCATCTAAACGACGCCCTAGTCAAGATAAATTGATCTTTGGAACCCGATGATTTACGCCTCAGAATTCTTTGATGATATTGTGATTATCGATGATACACCTCGCCTTGTGGAATCAAATCTAAAAAGAAGAAGAGAAGAACCATAGGAACAAAGTGGGATACGTAAGTTTACTAATATGGCCAATACGTTGGCGAGACTTTGTTTTTGTGGGATCCATACTATTGACCCCGAGGAAATCAAGAATGATTCCGAAAGAGGCCTCACCGCCTCGACCCGGTTGAAAATTTTGGGTTGTCGAGCAAACGACATTAACACCAAAAGCACTACCGAGGCAACCCGCTTTAAAAAAAAACAAAACTCTACATTTTGCATGATACTTTACTCATACTTTGGATAATAGTTTTCTAATACTTGGATTGATTTTCATTTTGTTTCACCAAGTCTCGTGGATGAATGTTTGAATGTCATTTAAAGGGAACGATTAGAGGTTATCCGAAAATCCCGAGGAGTACAAAGAAAAATTCAAATGCATCATTTCTTAGATTTAGGTTGTTAGAACAATTTGAAAATAACCTCGAGGATCCGGGGTATAAAAGACTCATAGTTAATACTTTGTCACATATTTCATATCATGACCTAGTCTGATTTAAATTTTCAAATAATGTGTGACATGTATTAATTCAACTACTATGCAACTAAGTGAATAGGAAATTCAAAGTCGAATTCGAGTTGAAATTTTATTGTCTAGTCGAGCTCCCGACTATAATTAAGCCCTACTAGGACGGTAACCTAGATATCTTTTCTTTTTGTCCAGAGTTTATTTCATGCCTTTATTCCATGATGTTGCCTTGTCTATCATCTTTGTGCCCCTATCCCCGAGGCACGCCTTGTTTTCCCATGATGTGCGTGGATATTTGCGATAGCAATTGTGAGTTTCGATGATGATGCGCTTTTCGGTGGATGGTCCACGCCTACCGCTTTTCATCGAGCATTTCTGGGAGCTGATTCTAGAGCCACTTCGGAATTGCCACTTTCAACCACAATCGACTAAGTGTTCTTTTTCTTTACATTCCGCACAACCTCGAGGACATGTTGTGATTTAAGTGTGGGAGGGATCGGTTTATGTGTATCTACCATTTGCTTAAATTATTTTGATTCTATGCTAAATGGGCTAAATTTTCAAATTTTTGTTTAGTCCCGAGTAAACAATGCATATCTTTGTTCGGTTTTTATAGTCATTAATGCTATATTCCGTATGTTCGATAAGTTAGTTGTTTCCACCCAATATATTTTTCACGAGCCATAGTGAATGATGAGCTAAATTATAAAGCTATACCCCTTTTTGATTAGTGATTTTTGATTATCTTATAAGTCATGTGCTTAGTGCTAACGTACGTATCGTGAAAATTATGATAGTTTGTGTTTATAG